>VXBU01012387.1:1102870-1268304 GCA_013400315.1 Bombycilla garrulus
TCGGGGGGACGGGATCCGTGCCAGGCGGGAGCCGCCGGTGCCCGGTCCCGGCCGCGCTGGTTGGCCGGAGTCGGGCAGGGGCGGCATCACCGCCAGCGGCGGTACCGGGAGGCTGCCTCGCAAATCCGAGACTTTCCGTTTTACCCGCCCACGTTTCCGTTGTCTGGTGTCCATTTAAATACAAAATCGTTGCCGTGTTTGAACACCCTCTCCCCTTTTCCGTTGTTCTGGGCTTTGGCGGAACTGCGGAACCGCCCGGCGGAGAGTGGGCAGGTTCGGGTCAGAGCCCGGTAGCGGCGATGTTCCGCTCACGCTCCGGGATGAGGCTCCGGGATTGTGCACCGGAGATCATTCACTGCGGCTGGCAGGGCAGACACCGCAGCGCCCGCGGGAGGGGCGATGTGCGAGCCGCCGTTCGCGGCGGAGCCCGCGGCAAGGCCGGGCCGGGCCAGGCCGGGAGGGGCAGGGGAATCTGGGGAGCGGCGCCGGCTCACCTGGGTCGATCTTCAGCAGCATTGCTGCAGCCAGGGTGTTCCTACTCGTGCTGTACTTGTTTAATTAGCAAGGGCCCTGTGAGTGCGGATCTGCATAATATGCGCTGGGAGTAAACCCGTTATCATCCACCTCTATGCACTGCACATCTCTCCTGCCCTGTTGAGTACCCAGCGATAACTGGGTGGAGTTGTCGCTTCTTTTCTTTTGTTTCAGTTCAAATCTGCTTTGAATTAGTAATGCACTTACCATCTTTTCAGTGTGATGAATGGTTCGTAACCATTAAGTGTTAATCAAACTGGAGGAATAGCGTCACCATTCAGTGTAGCTTCTCTATAACCAACCAGGCAAAAAAGTCATACTTAGATGAGGAAAATTTGTGTTCATAGCAGGCAGACTGCAGTATGGGAGAGGAAAAGATATTTTGCAAGAAAAGCAAAATCAACTTCAATTACTCATGCAAGAGGTAAAATGATGGAAGCAGTGTTTTACGAAAGAGCTGACTATGCCAGCCATGAGAATGATTCTGCTGTGGCATTTCCTAGCGGGTTTGAATCATACATAGCTTCTCCTTTATTTATTAAAGAAAAAAAGAACAAAAAGAGGAAATATTTGAAAGATACTTCTCTGTAAAAAATGTCTTGGGTTTAGTATGTGCTCTGTTGGGTGCTAACTCAAAAACACAAGCAAAATTGGTTCTTTTGGGGGCAAAAAAGGGACAAGCACATTCTTTACTGCCTGTGTGCACATATCTGAAAATTCCTTGCAAATGGCTAGTCAAACTCGAAGAATACTCCATGCCCTCTCATGTTTGATTTTGCTGGTTTTATTCAGAAGTTAAATTTTCTGTTGTGCAAGACAGCTATGCACCAGCTGAGTCTCAGTTATTCTCTCATATAAAGATCTCCTCACATGAAGAATCTTTAATAAAAACCTTGTCATGAGGATTCAGAGAAGAGAAATTGAAGTCTTTGAGGTAGAGAAGTCTGGACAGTAGGAGACAAGTGGTAGCTGTACTTCATGGCTGTAATGGCAAGAAACCAAATTAAAATTTATTTAAAATGTTAAGTTCATTTCTCTTATATTGGTTTAATTTTCCCCCAACTTACAGCTTCACATGTAACTTTAAAAAAAATACAGAGAATTTAAATCCTTTATATGCTTATTTAACATAATGTATGAAAGGCAGCCTTTTAACAGGAGCTCCTTAGAATGAGAGTATTCATGGAACTCATTCATACAGGATAAAAGAATTAGAGCGCTGCTTTGCTCTGTCCTCTTGGAGGAGGAAGAAGGTGCAAGTAGTTATGTGCCTTCTGTCTGCCCTCTGTGTTTGGGCTGGTTGGGGCAGAGGTGCACGCACGTTAGGAAGGGCTGTCATGCACAGCAGAGTTCCAGTGCTGCTTCCTCTCTCTGATGGAGCGTTTCAGTAGTGCATGGCTCTCTCTGGCACTGCGCTTGTCCCTTCTGAAACCTTGAGTGCCTCTTCAAAGAGCCTGTGAAAGAGAGTAGTGTAAAGCTGGTAGCACTCTTGCTCCGGCCTGTCAGACTTCCTGGAGGAGTGAAATGGGAGAGCATGGTGGAAAACATCTTCACAAAGAGCTACTCAGTTGGGGCTTTGATATCCTATGATTGAATCCTGCTGCCTTATCCATTCAGAGTTCTGCATGGTGTGGCTGGAGTATGAGCCAAATTATCCGTATTTTCCTGAAAATAGTATGGACAGTAAATATGTGACGTGATACTCACTTTATCTGTGTCCATTTGGCCCTATCTGTCTATTCAGTACTGCTTCCAGAGAGTGAATTTCTCAAGTCATCCCTTAATAGTCCTAAAGCTACTGATTCAGACATAAATTGTATTTGAAATGTTCCATCTCCATTTAAAAATGTCATTGTAGCAATATTTAATTGTTTTGGTGTGGGTTTTTTCCTAAGAAACTCTTGCTTTTACAGCTTTTACAGCAAACCTTTCTATTCTTGCAGGTCCCAAAGGGATCTGCAGTTATTCAGGATCTAACATTGTTTGATTATTCAGAATCTAATATTGTTCTGTTGACAAGAGATGGAATTCTCTTGCCAGCAGTTAGACGATTTATACTGGAACTAAATTGAACAGAAACACCATGCAAATGTATTATTGGAAAGCTCATCAGACAGTAGGTGAAATGCTGCACAAATTCTCGTGCAGGCTGCAATTGCTACTGGTAAAAGCACAGAGGAAGTTGCATATTTTGTTATGGATACCAAACACTGATTTAAGACAACTTCAGAGTATTCTCAAAGGACTACTTCCTTTTAAAATCTATTTCAGAAACTTACTAACAGTGCTTTAAATGAGAGCTAAGATAAATAAATATATGCTGAACATCTGGGAAGCAAAGCATTTAGTATTTGATAGGGATGATCTTGCTGGTAAAATATTCCTGAGTAGTTGTACAGACACAAGCACTACATGGTGTTGAGTAGATACAAAGTTTTGCTTGACTAACAGAGAGGGACAACAAGCAGTTCTTAAAAAAGGTTGCAAAAATGTTTTTACTTTGATGTGCAGATACCTAAGCTGTGAGCATCTTATGTGTAAAAAGTTTTATGACACTTGAGCAGCATCATTAAGACGCAAACAATAATAGGAGCATAAAAAAATTGTGAAATTTCAGAACATTCATGTTTTAGTAAACCTGAGACTTCCAGATTTATCAATTTGAATCACAGCTGCTAATGATGTGTCAGGTTAGTCCTGCCAATTATACAATATTTCAGAGCTGTCATGTTGGCTGTCTTGAAAGTGTTGTTCAGGTGTTTAATGGGACTTAGCTTTATTAGGTTTGCTGGTTTGAAAGCCAGCGAATGGGGTTGGGGAGGTCAGGAACACATTTGTGGCACATTTTGAATTTATAGGGAAAAGCTGAAGTACTGACTAACTGATTGTGACAAAAATACTAACTTTACAATAGAAATAGAATTGTCTATTTCAGCTTATTTCTCCAGATTACTTTAAGCATTTGATTACTTTCCATTCATTTGTCACTAGAAGTTCATTTGCACAAATACCTGACAGAGACTCAGACAGTCTACCCCCACTAATCCTTCCACCCTTCAGAGCAGCTATGCCAAATTCAGGGGACACTGAAGCTGTGGAGTACTTTCCTAGTGATGGTCCTATTTGGAGCTGTTTTCAGTAATTAGTACCAGCTCTAAAGGGCATTGCAGAGGTCAGTGATAAATTCCTCACTTCATGGTTTCAGAGCTTTGGATGTAACTCAACTCAGTATTACAGAAAAGCAGCTGTTGACAGAACTTCTGCATTAATTACATTTTGGAGTACTTAATTGTAGCTAAGGACAAGCACATGCAATCAGTCTTTTTTCCCATGCTCTCAGCCTCTCTCTTTTGCCAGTGAGCTCTACTTTTGTCTTGTGAGCCTGCTGTGACTTTAGTCCAGATGTTTCCGTGCCAAGAATTTGAAAATCAGTAACATTGCAAATCCAGATTTAGTCAAAAGAAGAGTTAGAGACATGGAAACGGCTCTTTGAAGGCGTCTTAGTTAAAATATGTTTTTCTTCTATGTGGACTTCAGATTCTGGTAGGATGGAAATGACTGAGAAGAATCAGTGGAGTTTTGATTGTCAGAGGAAGGATGGGAAGTGTGTGAGAAGAAGCTGCGAAACTGCGGGGCTGCTTGTTGCTGCAGAGCCTGTAAGGTGCCTTGCAGTTAGGCAGTAACATGAAAGGCTGTCAGTCTACTGAAAATGAGCTTGGACAGTTTGCTTTGGCCTAGATGCAAATAATGATCCATGTACACCTTCAGTCTGCTTTTAGATAGGCCTAAAAGTGGAGAGATGGGAGGCATGTCCTTTAGAATAGTCCTAGAAACACCTTCAGTACTTTACATAGAGTGGTTTTATGCTGACATCTCAAAGTACTGTCTGCATTCACTGCTACATGGGGAAGAATCTCACGATTCCTGAATTCTGGTGATGTACTTTTGCTATTGTTTTTTAAAACTTAGGAACTTTGTTTCAAAACCTTTACCCTCAAAGTGCTGCAGCTCTTAACAGACTTTGCTGTTGGCCTGGTGGTGTAAGGAATTTTAGTGTTACTGGATTGATTTCTTATGTCCAGCATTTGTCAATCTTTTTTTTGCTTTTCTAGTCTTACGTTCTGATGAGTCAAAAAAAGGTACTGAGAAATTAATTCAGGGATCTCTGCATGAAATGAAATCTGGCACTCAAAAATAGAGAGAGTAACAGGGAAATCTTCAGTATTTGGAGCAATGCAAGTAATTTTTGTTAAGTGATAGTTTATAGATGTTGTATTTATATTGTTGCATTACCAGTTTTAAGATATTCAACATGAAGTCCATCTTTAATCAACTGGTGTCAATTGCTTGACAGTATATGGGATAAATGAAATTACTTAGTCTTGTGTATAACAGACTGATGTCCCACTGCTCTAAGAGTCTTTATTCTGGTCAGCACTGAGAAATGTAACAACTGAGCTGCCCCTTGACAGGCAGAGCAGGGCTTGTACCTCCGGGGCTGCTGCTCTGCACTTAGGCTGCAAGGCAAGAGCTTCAGTTTTCAGAGCACTTCAAATTAGCAGCAAATTAGCATACTGCTGAAACTTGTGAAGGAAGAAAGGAGTATGTGAGAGGATTTGAAGGGAAGTCTTACGCTGGAAGTAGAACGTGTATCATGGGAAATCCTGTAATCCCTCTCTCCCTACTTAGAAGATAGGGTAGGCAGCCAGGTGGGATTTTGCTACCCAGTTTCCGTAGGTGCTACAAGGCTGTCATCTGCCAAGCATGGTCCCCTGGATCAGTTTGCTACTCCGGTTCACCCGGGGCCACACAAACACTGCTGTGCACACAGCTGGTACCTAGGTAACTTGGGACAGATGAGCAAACAAGGGCAGTGGCCAAGTGCTGCCTCCCCTTCTGGCTGCCCACGCCCTCCCTTGATTGCATTTCAAGTCATGGTCTAATAGCCTAAGTGGAACTTGGGGCAAAAGTAGGGGCCCTGCTATTGCATCATTTGGTGCAGCAGGAGCTTGCTGAGATTGTGTGGTCTGCTGCTCAGCTGCACTTGTTGAAAATATATTGTGACAAATGCAGCCATTTCTGATCTGTGGATGAATCGAATCTGGATGGATGTTAACAGAAGCACAACTGCTGGGCTTACAAACACTGTCACACGTGTCTGATTCTCTTTGTCATTGTATCATTGGAAGCTGCCTGCTGTCCAGCATAGCCCCTCCAGAGCGGGCTGCGGATCAGCTCCTTGTACTGGACTCTGAGATGCAGCTTTGCGTGCATTTAATAGGAAATGGGTCTGATATTTGTTAACAGATATGCTGTTGTATCGATTTAAATATGTACAGAGATCTATTCTAAGCTTTATAGCTGAGCACCTTCGGATGTGTGGGCAGCCATGGTGTTGAACAATACTGACATTCAGTGGTTGATTATACTTGCCACTGTTGTGTGGCTATCCAGGAGATTTTCGAAGGCTTTAATGTTCAATGCTGGCTAAATTCAGAACATGTTTACTTGAACTGGATTAAAGCAATTGTGTCAAGGCTCCTTTGTAAAAATGCTGTGCTCACAGTATTAAAATTGTCTGGTTTTTTAGACAAACTAAATTAGAGATTAGTTTGGTCCAAGAGAGAGATAGTAGAAACACGCAATAACACTTTTTAGCTTTGTTTCCTTACCCATTTTTTAAGCAAATTTGCGATCACAGTTTCTGAAAGAACTTCCCTTTACATTCCATATTGGCTTAGATGAATATTTTTGTCGACCTTTCGACTACTGGTCTTTTTTTATCGGTTACCAAATACAGCGTGCTCTTGGCAGGAGGTATCTGAGACCTGGCATGGCCTCAGTGAAGATGAGCCCATTGCTGTCATGCATGTGAAGGAGCAGCTGGAGTTTAGAATTTGAAAAGCTGGATCTTGGCTCTCTTCCCACATCTGCTGACTTAGGTGGAGGGAAATAGCATGCTGACAACCTTCTTGAGCTGTCCCTTTTCACCGTCTTTGGTGAGCTTTGGAAGACATACTTTTGTTTTGTTAAAATCTGGAGGGCCAGAGCACTTGTCATTGTTACGAGTGTATTGGTAGATGAGTTAGTACTCTGGGTAGTTTAGATTCAGACACAGCAACAGAAGCTCACTCTGGGTGGAATTAAGTGCTTATTCCAGTATTTTGGAATGAGATTTAGTCATGCAATGTTTGAACTTGTTAACATCTCTGTGGGACTGGGCCATGTGCAACAGATGCTTCCATGCTATCTTTACATTAGTGTGCCAGAGTTAACAGAGAAGGTGCAAATTTTATTTGCGTTTTAGGACAAGATCCTGGCCAAACGCTGTAAAATTAATGAAAACTATGATAGGTTTTTGGTAGGTGTGTTTGGCTTCTCTTGCGCATGCAGAGTTGATGGTGGTCATCCTCTTTGAAGGTGTGCACAACCAGTAATTGTCTGGTCTCTTTCCAATCATGTTTGAATTCCTCCAAAGACTAACTTTCAGTTCTGGATCCCCATTGCTATCATCTGCCCATTTCCACCACGTGCCCTGTGCAGCTCTTGCACTGGCTGGCAGTGTAATAACTTGCATTAGGAAGCTGATCTGACCAGCAGCTCCTTTTGCTGGGTCAATTTCTGGCTGGACCATTTTCCTAATGTGCATAATTGCAGAACCACAGACCTACTCAAATCAATATCTGAGAGATGAAAGGGAAGAACAGCCAGTGCCAGGGGTAGCTTCTTCAGCCAGAGATGAAATTATGCTTGACACTGAGTACCAGGTTAGCTTCACCTTGAGAAGCCACTGTTGGGATTACAGTTTGGTTTGTTTTCCAAGCCCAAGTTTCAACTGGAACTTATTTTTGTGAGAGGATCATTGTGCTGCAGGTCAGCCAAAGCATTGTATCTGTCTCATGTAAAGGCTGAAGAGATAAACTGAAGTCTGATAGCATCTGTCTCCTCTGTAGATGCAGAGATAATAGTCTATTATTTTATCAACTACTTAGTTCACTTACTATTGTATTGAAAGTTGAGAAGCAAACTTGGATTTTGTTTTAGTAGGCACATAAGCTTCTTGCCCCATGAATAAAATGAAGGATCAGTGGCTGAGGCGTGTTATTTGTAAATGTTTAAAGAGATAAGGAAAAAGTTACATTCCTTACCTGCAGTTCATACTCCCCTTTTACATAAGTGAGTTTTTAAGTGAAAAACATTTTATGTAAACATATTTCATGCCTGCCAAGCACATTTGAGGCAATTTTATTCATTAAATCAGATTTAAATGGCTAGTTTTGTGTACTTTTAATGAATTCCACCCCTTTACCCGAGTGCAGCTTGGCATAGATCTTAAGACTAATCTGCCAGCAAGTAAAAAGAACTTTTCTAGTTCAACAGCTGAAAGCTGACAAGCTAAAGAGCTGTATCTTTAAGACAGAGCAATTGTAAGTTATGTGGGCAACTGCCAGGCCAACTGCACTGCCATAGGAAACTTTCTGTACGAGTAACTCTTTCATGTTGGCAAACACGTTTGAGGGAGTGCCAGCTCATAGGAGTCGGCTTTTCTTTAAGAAATAAGTTGCAAATACCATATAGGGATGAAAGTGGGAAACAAGGGTGCATTCTTCATGCTTGTATTATGATATACATTAGCAACTTAAATCCAGTGGCAAATATTTTTGGTGGAATGTTCTTCTAAATAAAGAAAATGGAATTAAAAGAAAAGCAATGAAGTAGATATTTTTCCTAAATTCACAGTGCATGTTAAGAAAGAATAACATCGTAAGAAAGGGAATCTGGGATAAGAAAAGTCAATCCACATATCCTTTTGTTGATTCTGACTTCTTTTAATGTGTTTCCAACAGAAAATGATCCACAGCCTGTTTCTTATAAACTGTTCTGGTGATATCTTCTTGGAGAAGCACTGGAAGAGCGTTGTGAGCCAATCTGTGTGCGATTATTTCTTTGAAGCTCAGGAGAAAGCAATCGATGTTGAGAATGTGCCTCCTGTCATCTCAACTCCACATCACTACCTCATCAGCATCTATCGGGATAAAATCTTCTTTGTGTCTGTCATACAGACAGAAGTGCCACCGCTCTTCGTAATTGAATTTCTGCACCGAGTAGCAGATACTTTCCAGGTCTGTCACCATTCAATGATTTTAAAGTTCAGTGTCTGAAGGGGGAAATTTAAGCTAGATATTAGGGAAAAAAAATCGATTCTGTGAGGATAGTAAAATAGCGAATGGACCAGATTGCCCAGAGAGATTGTGGATGCCCCAACAGTGGCAGTGGTCAGGGCCAGGTTGGATGAGGCTTTGAGCACCCTTATCTAGTGGGAGGTGTCCGTGCCCATGGCGGGGGAGTTGGGGTTGGGACCACCCCTTAACATTCTGTGATTCTTTGATTCTAAAATAACTTCAAGGGATTTTTCTGTATAAACTTTTAGAGAAAGGTAATAAACCCTTCTGTCAGTGACTTTTCTGTCTGCAATTTTTAAGTCAAGCACAGGTTTATAGAGTACAAAGGAAAAAGAGGTTTATTTTGTGCACTCACAAGCACCAGAACCCAAATCCCACTTTGTAAATGCTGAGTGTTTTTTCTGTAAGCTTTTGTATTGTTCATGTTCGTAGATGCAAAGAAGGAGCACTTAGTCGGGCAGCATGCACTCTGTAGTGAGGAAAAGGCTGCAAAGAAGTCACTTCTCAACCAATTTCACAGATTCAATATATAAAGGAAACGCTGTGAAGGTTGAGCATTGCCAAAGATAGTATCTTTGTTTTACAAGAGTCTTGTAACTGAAGATGTGTTAATGTTCACCTTTGTAACATAAATAGTAGTACATCACATTAAATTATTTCACTGTTCATGCTTGTATTTATTTTCAGTTAGGTGATAAATATAACATTAACAATATGATGCCATCAGACTATAGAAATAGTCAATTTAGGCACTAAAATGCCTTCGTATATTGGAGGGTTTCTGTAAGAAAACACCAAACAAACTTCCTTTTGCAAAGCATTCTAACCAGGAATAAAAATCCTCTCTTTTGTAATCTCTGAATTTGTTTAGGATTACTTCGGTGAATGTTCTGAAACGGCAATTAAGGACAATGTAGTAATTGTGTATGAACTTTTAGAAGAAATGCTAGACAATGGCTTTCCGCTGGCAACAGAATCTAACATACTGAAGGAGCTGATTAAGCCTCCCACAATTTTGCGCTCTGTTGTCAACTCCATCACAGGTATGAAAATGTGTCATTTCAGCTATGATGGCTGTTAAAAAAAATTTAAAAAAGCCCATCATTCGTAGCTTAAAGATAACGTATTGGTGTGAATCTTGTAAGGTGAGGGCACTGACCTGCCACTTCTCATCAATGGGAGTTGAATAAAAACAACTCCCTCCTTATTGCAGTTTACGCCTGGCCCCTCTGCTGTCCTGGGAGGCACTGCCTGGTTCAGTCCCTCAGGAACAGCAGCTCCTAGCACAGTCAGGATATACTGGAGACAGGTGCTCTGGGATTGATACAGAACTCACCCCAGCCTTGAATAACTGAGTGGCACTGGAGAAGGTTAAGCATTTTATAAGAAATCCTTATAGGAAGGTAAATAATAGATACCTAATAAATCCTTGATGGGTGAGAACAGATAGCATGAAGGGAAGCAAATAGCCTGTCCTCATACTCCACCCTGCCCCCACCACCGAGGTGGGGCACTTGGATTCATATGGATTTGATTTCCAACTGATTTCAGGCTGTTGTAAATGGGTCTGTCTTGCAGTGCTGAAGCCAAATGTCTGTCAGCTGAGCTGGTGGAATCTGCTTGTCTGGCAAGCGGGTGCAAGGGAGGTGAGCCATGAGGTGTCACATGGGGGCAGAGAGATGTGAGATGGTCGCCTGTACATTGTGTAAGAGAGGGGGAGTAGCTGGGCTGCAGGGCCACACACATAATGCTCAGAGGAGCTGGTCTTTAAGGTAGTGGGTATGATGAAGTCTGAGTATAAACCTCGTCAGTTTTAATTTCTGCTACTTGGAGTTTAGTTAGGTGCTTTAAATGTGGATTGGGATGCCGGTATTTACACTTATAAAAAATAGGACATTAATGGACTAGATGGACCTCTGTAAGGAGAATTAGGACTCCTGAAGCCAAGGGTTGCAGCATCAAATCCTCTTGTTTTATCTAAAGCCTTATTAAAATTCCCTAGGGGCCTAAAGCGCCTGCCCAAGGCAGCCTGCATCTTGTCACTGTCAACAGCTCAGCGCTGAGCAGCCCGAGAGGGCTCCTACCTGGCCTGGCAGTGCTGCTGCACCCTGCAAGGCTGCTGAGGGACAGACACAGCGACTGTTCCTCTTCAGAGATGCAGTGGGAGTGAGGAAATGGTTGCAACTCCTCCCCCCTAAGTTACAGCACATACAGGGGTGGACTTTAGGAAGGGGTTTTTTGGAGTGACTACTTCTACTAGCTCAAAAGAATGAAAACTTCTGTTTTCTGCCTGCCAGGTTAGGGCCTGCCCCAGCAGGTTTTGTACAAATGATACCTGCTGGCCACCAGCTTCTCAGTGGAACTGTTTCACGTGGCAGGACACAGTACCATGTTCATTGTGCTAAAGGGCACAAGTCAGCATGAGCTGTGGCCCTATCCCAAGGCCTGCTTCTAGCAGAGGGAATTGTTTCCACTGTGCTGGGATTCCAGCATCAGTCAACTAAGCCTCAGAAGTGATAAGATTTTTTTTTTTTTTTTTTTTCCTTCTTATCGTATCATCAATTTACTTTATAACTTGGTAGCTCAGGAAGCCTTCCTCTCATGCTGGATAGTACTGAGAGCCAGGAGCCAAGGGTGAGAGCAAGGCAGGCAGGGACAGTGGCATTGTTGGTCGGGAGCCCAGAAGTTGAGGCAACAGGTCAGGGACAGGATCAGATGATAACAGGTCATCTACAGCTCAGTGATTGCCAGTAACATCCATCAGAATGGGACAGGTCAAGCCAGAAAGTCCAGTCTGGGCCAGAGTCTGGATGGATTTAACACATGGTCAGGTATAGACATGGCTGTCGTGTTGATGCAGGGTAGCTCAGATGGGTGGCAAGGGTGAGACCCTCAGCCTAACACCAGCTCCTAGAAGGGACTGTAGGAGCCCTCCCTAAGGCTTCTTGCACATCTTTCTTGATAGTGACTCTTACCTGTTTATCAGTCCTGAAATCATCCAACTAAAACTCTTAGGAGAAGGGGAAGCAGGCTTAAGGCCCTCACAGGGAGCCATCATGTCTTAAATTAGTGATGAAATCCTCCACAAGATCTAGCCCCACATCTGCTCTCACTCAAACCTCCTGCTGACTTGAGGATTGTATTGTACTGTGCAAGATGTAGTGTGAAAGCTGTTAAGTCTGGACACGTGGCTCCAGTGCCTTCACGTCACCTCATGAACAGCATTGTAGGGGTCCAGGCTCTAGCCTGCGGTTCTTGGGAGCAAGCCTTGCCTTGATTTTGAATTCTGGCACTTGAAACATTCCTTTTGTAATTAATTACTGATTTTGAGTTCCTTTTCATTTTTAAGGCAGTAGTAATGTGGGAGACACCCTTCCCACTGGACAGTTATCCAACATTCCTTGGCGCAGAGCAGGTGTAAAATACACGAACAACGAAGCCTATTTTGATGTCATTGAAGAAATTGATGCGATTATAGACAAATCAGGTAAGATGCCTTGCAAACTAATACTTGTTTCTTGAGTGTGTTTACATATAGCTAATGATGTTTTAGAGAGAATACAGTCCAACCTTCTTATTTTTTTGCATATGTTTTATATACATGCATTTGTATCTCAGGTAGAAATATTAAATTTAAAATTAGGAGCTTAAATTTATTTCTTCAGTTCATCTTAAAACAGCAACATGCTCTGGGCCGCTTCAAGAACATCCACAAGAAGTATGTTTTCTGTTTGTATACTGATTATCTCATAACAGATAAAAATGGGGGGGGAAAAAACAGTTGAAGTGTGATGAGAAAATTATCTCCCGTTGTTCCTGCCAACAACGTACTGTAGTCCTTGAAGGCCCTCAAGTGAGCAAGACAAAATCCTTCATTAGCGTTCTTCTGAGAGCAAGATAAACTTGGTGCAAAATAGTTGAACAGTATTGTTTTCCTTATATTTAAACTGCAGCCAGATATTATGAAGCATAATAATACTCCTTTCTTTCGTGTGAATGAAACATATCATTTTCAAATACAAAGGTCTTTATTCTCAGATTTAACTTTGAGGAGGAACCTGATAACTTGTATGCCAAGAAAAAGGAAAAAAATTATGCAAAAAGAAAACTGCAACAATGTGTGAAGAAACCTGCTGCTTTGTTCAGTATTGGGGCCAGCAGTTAGCAAGGGTGAAGAATGCAGGACACCCTTTTGTGATGGTATGGGGCAGGGAGCAAACCTCTGATGATTGATTCAGTGCTGCTGCTGTAGCAGTGTCGGTGTTGGTTTGGTTCTGTACGCCACTTCAGCAACTGCTTTGGCCACCATTGACGTGGACAGTCATAAATAGCTGTTGTGCAGCTCTTACTCTCCCCATCTTGAAGGCAGAAGAAGGTGGCCCTTACAGGGCCCTTATAGAACATGCTGATGGCTGTGTTACTGTCCTAGTTCCTTAGGATTCCCAGGAGTAGTGGGAGTGCTTAGTCTGAGAAGATACAGTCAGGACCATGGTGAATTTCTGTGTGTATTTCAGGCCAAATCAGCGTGCACTGAGTGTTTAATTTCCCTCCGAGGATCTGCTGCAGTAGTCATGGCTACTCTTTTCTGCTCTGATCCTTTGGGGACTAGCAGTGCAACAACCTTCTTTATAACCTTCACTAGGACTAAGGTAGATGAGGTTGCTTCCCTAGAATAGAGGAGTTATCTTGTTTCATAGGGATATGGTCGACTGCTTTAACCTGAAACAGGATCCCTTCTTTTCAAACAAAGTATAAAGCCACCATTTCTCCTTCCTCTTGCCTAGATGAGCCAGTTTCTGCCAATCTTCTAAAATTACCTTTGCAGGTGGACTAATTAATTAGTCCAGAGTCCTGGTTATGTCTTTCTGTACATAGAGAGTGTTTCAGCAAATGAGCATTTCCTGGGTAAAATCCTTGGTACTCTTACTTTCAGGTTTTTTGCTATAGATTTATTTAACATCAGGATGCATCTTTAATTTCATTGTTAAACAACCTTTACTTGTGAAAGCCAAAGTTAGCTGGAGCCTTATTGCACCAACTTAGTGCATTTTGACATTGACTGTTTCGATGTGCTTCAACTTCCCTGCACCACTACCCAAGTTGCTAGATTTCTGGAGACCAGGGACAGGGATGAAAGAAACGATTCAGAGCTGGTGTGTTATGAAATTCTTATTTGCTTATTGCTGGCAACCAGTTCAAGCACATCCAGTACAAGTCCTGTGTAACAGCTGGCACAAGTATAATTAACCAATTTGGGACAGGCTGTTTGCTCTGGCTGATGTATTTCAGCAAGCTGCCCAGGACACAGGTAACTGGGATGACCTTTCCTAGCTGGGCTTGGCATGCTGTTGAGTGTTGTGCAAATGTCATCTGTGCCCTCTAGCTGCACTTCACCACATCTGTTAGGCCTTTCATAATAATGTTAAGCCAAGTGTCTTGTTTTTCCCTGCAGGTTCCACAGTCTTTGCAGAAATCCAAGGTGTTATTGATTCGTGTATTAAGCTCTCAGGAATGCCAGATCTTTCGCTGTCTTTCATGGTAAATTCAGCCTATATTTGGGAATCTTAATTGCTCAGGATTTATTTCATATGTTACACATATGAAAAGTAATAAGTTTTGCGTTATATTGTAGAAGCTGCATTGTTCAGTAGTTGGAATGGCTTTTGTCTGTACATAAAAATACCCACACAGGAGTCGCTGTACCAAATCAGATCAGAAATCCATCTAGCTCAGTAACATGTCTCTGAAGAGGGAATTGGTAGAGTTCAGTAGCTAACTCAGACTGCTGGCACTTGCTGAGATTTCAGTGACCATCCTGCCCCTCCTTGCAGAACCCACGGCTGCTGGACGATGTCAGCTTCCATCCGTGTATCCGGTTCAAGCGCTGGGAGTCGGAGCGAGTGCTGTCGTTCATTCCTCCCGACGGCAATTTCAGACTCATCTCCTACCGCGTCAGCTCCCAGAAGTACGTGTGCACTCCGACTGTGCTGCTCCTCCAGCACAGCTCCTGCTGCTTTCCCCTGGGCCACAGCACAGTCCTTGCTGAGGGCGAGTGTGCATTGTTCTGAAATGCGTGTGCTCGGTTTTTATCTCACCTGTTGTTCTGTCCCCACTAAAAGAAGAAAACCGTTTTTCAGTGACCTGTGGATACTCAGCACTAATTTTTCAGTGGAGTAAATCACACACGACAGTGACATAGGGCTCTTCAGTCCCAGTAATCGTTGTTGGTGATAGGTGCTTTGTGGGTAGGTCTCTGTGTACATGGAGGACTCTGAGCTTCATGAAGAGTAAAGCAAAAAAAGTCCAGACTGCAGATATTTGCAAAGTAAAGCCTGATCTGATTAGTGACTCTTCTGAGATTCGGCTCGGTGAGATTACTTTTTTTTTATGAGACAATAGGACAAGGTATTTGGAAGAAAATAAAGAAAGTATTTTTCCTGTGATTCTGTGCTGATAAAATAGTTTCAGCAATGGTGCTGAAGAGCAGAGTATTACTTCACTTACCACTTCTGAAACAAACCAGTTCTAACTTGAACACCTACCAGAAACGCAAGAACCATTTATGAGCAAGTGTTTTAATTTCTCAAGCAGAGTAGCCAGGATGCATTCAGCAACTGTCTTCTCTTTTCAGCTTGGTGGCAATTCCTGTCTATGTGAAGCACATGATCAGTTTTAAGGAAAATACTTCTTCAGGAAGATTTGATGTTACCATTGGACCAAAACAGAATATGGGGAAAACAGTAGAAGGAGTTGTCATGACTGTTCACATGCCAAAGGCTGTGCTTAACATGAACCTCACTGCTACACAAGGCAGCTATACATTTGACCCAGTTACTAAAGTAAGTCTTAAATTTTTATTTCTTTTAATATTGAAGATGGCATTACTACAAGTCACCGCAGAATACTGGAATAGGGTTTCACACTTGGCAGGCAACTCTGTTCAGCATACATTTATGAATTAAAAACTTACCTATAAAATTTGTTTTTTCAAACTTAGATACACACCAGCTCTGATTTCTGACTGTCAGTATCCTTTTCCTTCTCTTCCTCTATTTTGACCCTGCTCTTTCACCCACTAATATCTTTCCTTAGTGAATGCAGCAGTATTTTGCTGATAGTTTCAGCCATGATATATTTTGCCATATATGTTGTGAAAACATATTTTTCCAAAGAAAATGCACTAGCCTTGAAAATGGGTAGACAGAAAAACTGGGAGCAGGAGATGAGAAAAAAATTCTTTAAAAAATCTGCCTAAAGACACACAGGAAAATAAAATATCTTGGGCTCCTGATTCCTTGCCTCTGAGTTGGAGTTTGAGACCTAAATTTCATAAAGCTCCTGAAGCCTTTTAGTATCCAGGAGCCATTTTGCTGAAAAGCACTTTGAGCCAAACCATGCTGCTGGCTCTAATACCCTGCTCTGAGCTTTCTGCTGCCCTTGAAATATCTCAGTCAGCAATTCATTAAAATTGTTAGGGCAAGCTCTCCAAGTAGCATTTTGTTTCAAAAACAATAGATCTTGATCTTTATAAAAGAAAAGCACCAACAAAACTTAAGTCGTGATTTCCTCTCTGCAGAAATACATTTTACTGTGTTTTTATCAAGAGGTGGGATAACTAGGTGGATTGAAACTGCAAAAAATTTAAAAGCATAGAGAACTGAGGTTTTTCTGCATTTAGGAGTTTATGATAAGAACAAATGAACCACCTCTTGTGGGTGAGTAAAGAGCCCTCTTGGTTCCATGTTTCTCCAATGAGTGTAAGAATCAATGGCAAACAAGTGAGCCTTGAGAAAGTTAGTCTGGCTTAGACATCTCCTTTGGTCCAGTGCCTTGCTCCTACCCTCCTCATTCTTGTGTTTAAGTTTCTGTGCTCTTTGTGCTGGTTACTCTCTTGGTTTCATGGATCCAGCTGATCCAAGCAGACATCAGGGTCAATTATCCTTGGCAAAGGGAACAAGATGTTCTCAGTGCACAGACCCACACTGACAGGGTGAAAAAACCACCCCAAACCTGCAGGAGCCCTCTCCCAGCCAGGGAGGTAATTCCCAGGGCTCCCAGGCTACTGTCTGCACCCAGCCTGCAAACTGAAAGCTGGACATGAACTTGACCTTGTTTCCTGGAATGCTACTATACTGTTCTCTCCTTCCTGACAAGGTGCTAACATGGGATGTGGGCAAAATCACCCCTCAAAAGCTACCAAACCTGAAGGGCATTGTGAACCTGCAGTCTGGAGCCCCCAAGCCCGAGGAGAACCCAAGTTTAAACATCCAGTTTAAGATACAGCAGCTTGCAATTTCAGGTGAGTGGGGGATATTGCATGAAATTGGTGCTGGCAGAACAAGTTGGGTGTAGAAGATGAAGTGGGGAAACTGTTAATCACTTCATTGGAGATGCAGATCTGCAGTCAGCTTGGTCTAAAACGATAAAATCTGATTTACCTAAACCTGACAGTTACCCTTGCTGGAAGATTTCTTTGTGGGGAATTGTGAATTCCCAATTGTTTTGCTCAAGAAACACTGTGAGAAGCATACAGAAGAGTGGATTTTTCTTTGTTGACTGGTGCACTAAACATGCAAACGTATCCCAGGATTGATGGATGATGATTTAGTGTGCTGCTCCTGTCTTACTTTAGCCTTGTACCGCTAAAGCTCTTTCTAGTGGTCATAAAGATGCATTAACTTTGAAGAATGCCCTTCTATACTCTTTCCTTCTGGAGCTGGTTCGTTTTTCATCTTTGAAACAATCTGCAAGTAAAAGCAGAATGAAGTCTATGGAATAAGTGCAAAAGTAAATTTAAAGCAGACAAGGCCTCAGTCTGCAAACACTTAAATCACATGAGTTGTCCCTGTGTTTAATGTTTCTCCAAGCAAGCTTTGCAGGATTAAGGCTCTGACAGTGCAAGAACTCACATTCAGAGAGGAGGAGGAGGATCACCAAGGACAGTTGATGAGAGCTGGTGGTAGTACATGTGCTGCCGTTCTGGATAGGTACCAGGCTATGGTCCTTTTGGCCCCTAGACTATTTAGAGTAAATAACAGTGTCTGTGTAAGAACAGAATCCTGCAGTTTAAATCTAGCAAGATAGAGCTGGTCCAGTGGCTGGACACAAAGATAAGGGAGCTGTGAGAAAGCATGGAACAATCTGAAGCTGCAGGTAATTAATAGCTACTGGCCTTCCTCAAGGAATGGCAGAGGGATTGCTGGTTCCTGGAATTACAACTTGGAGTGTAAAGAATTCTGAAACTTGTCCTTTGCTTCATCTCCATGGTCAGAAAGGAGTCCATAGTTCATCTCTTGCAAGGAGGATGTTGGCTTATGGAGTAGAGGAGAAAAAAGGTGTTGCCCTGCCAAGACAGCTATGATTAGGTGACAAGAATGTTCTCATCTGCCACTTCAAACCAGATGAACTTGTGAAAGAAAGGAAAGTGAGCTTCCTAACCAATCCTGATGTGCTTCAAGACAGCTGGATTTCTAATCAGACTGCTGTGATTCCTAGCATTCTGCTTTTAACTTTGTACTTGTCTTTGTCTTTTTCCAGGACTGAAAGTGAATCGCCTAGACATGTATGGAGAAAAATACAAGCCTTTTAAAGGTGTCAAATATATTACAAAAGCAGGAAAATTCCAAGTCAGGACATGAGAAGATGCTAAGAGGAAATTCCCCTTAAAAAAACTTTACTGCTTAGTGACTTATGTTGGTTAGGTGCCAATTAATTAATAGACACTGATTAGTTTGGGATCAAAGCATTTGTGCACAGCAGCTCTTAAAATGAAAGCATAGCTTAGTTTTTCTTAATATGGCTTTAAAATAAGGTATTTTTTTTTCTATTACACTTTCACTCTTTTTTTACTGGATTGTTGTGCTGGTGAATAGTTTGATATGGGCAACCCACAAAATGTTGAAAACACTACACTGCCAGTCAGATACCAAAGCCCTGAGGTCAAGCACATTCTGAAGGCCAGACAGGCCACTGGAAAAGTCTTCTGGTGGCATGTTTTGCTGCTGCAGCTGCCTGCAAAGAAAGCTCAGTTCCACTCACAGCCAGCTGCACGCTGGCATTCCACAAAGCGGCATGTAATCCCTTCAGAAATAGAGAGCAGCAGTGAGAGGGACAGGGGTCCCCCCGGGGCCTGGGACATTGCAAGTGTCACTCCTGAAAAAGCTTCTGATGAAGTAAAAAAATAACTTCTGTGTTGTTTACAAGAAATCGCCTTTCTTAAGAAGCATTTGCCTTAATCAGCTTTCATTTCTGCCACCTGCAGATGAGCTGATAAAAATAACATCCTGCATTAAAGCTGGGAGGTGATTGTTGCTTCAGTAATCCACTTTCTTTCCATTCAATCTCATCATCCCCATCATTTTTTTAAGAATACAGTTGCAGAGAGTAAGATCTATTTTTTATGTGAAGCCTTTGTTTTGATTTAGATGTTCCACTTGTTTCAAGTGGATGCCACCAGATCTGTGCGGTGTGTACCTTCGAGCGTAGCTTTTTAGATAGCACAATAGAAGTATCAAGTGTATTTAATGGTTGTGTGCTTTAATGTTCTGAAATAAAGGGAACTCTACTGCAAATGTCTCACCTTATGAAATGTTCATGCTCTTGTAAACCATTCACGATGCTCTCAGCAGGAGGCATCTGATACGCTATTAAACAATGATTATTTGCTACGTCTTTACTGAAATTGATCAGTGTGCAGCTGCTTTGTGTTTTAAAAGGCTGTTAGGAGCACAACAGGTAAGGTCCCCTTCATATTTCTTATTTTTAAATGGAGGACAACGATTTATTTATGATATTTCAAAGAGCCAAGAGTCAGAGCAAAGCTGACTGAACTTCTTGTTATACACCAACAAACACATCTCTCCAGAATAGCTGTCAGGTTCCAAATCATGCATTTGGTCAGTTAGTATTCACTAAGGGTGGGATACAGGAGACCCTCTGTTTCTCTAACGTGTTTGGTTCATACTCTTCATCTGAAGCAAAGCTGGTACCTGTTCACTGATTTGTAAACCAAAGTCACTTAGTAGTCAAAATTTCAAACACTGGGACAAAAAATAATCCAGAGAAGAGGAGAGAGGAGGGGAAAGCCATCTTGAACCCTGGCAGCAAGTCAGTAAGGAAAGAAATGAGCATACAGTACAGTCTCTATTTGTAACTTTGGTGATATCATTAGGGTAAACTTGGCCATATACAACCATTTTGAATTTCTAAAATTACAGTAGATAAAGCAGCACTATTAAGAACCAGCATCTAATAAGATCTTCCATTTGTGTAGACACAACCCTGGTTTACTAAAAGCTACCACCTTTCTAGTCTGCCTTTTTCAATCCGTCAATTCAACACTCATCCCACAGTTCGACTCTGTGTTTTGGCAAATGGCATCCTAAATTTACAGTAATTATAGAGGAAATCTTGTCTTCAGAGGTAACAGGTAACATCCTGAGCTGCTCTCTGCATTAGGAGCTGGAAACGCTGTCCCGTGGCCTTTGAGAGCTGACACCGTTCCCGCGCTCCGGCACAAAGCGTCAGGGCTCCAGTCCCGGCCGCAGCGCCGCCTCCCGTGAGGGAACGAGCCGCGCCCGCTCCAGGAGCCGGGCAGCAGCGGGGCTCGCCGAAAGCTTTCTCAGGGGAAAACCCAGCCATCACCACAGCTCGCTGTCAGCAGGAACTGCACTCCCCGGCAGGAAACCCCTCTGGGCACGGAGATGTGTTTTTGTCAAGATGTGTTTTTGCAGGTGTGTGAGGCCAACACCTTTTCTTGTACATGTGCTGGTTCCTTCTGTATCTCCAAACACAGGAAGCTCAGCTGAAGAATGGGGGCCTGTGTTCCTGTTCTGGTAAAAAAAAGGCACACAGTGTTTTTCACAGAACCTCTCTAAAGAGCAGAGTATAGGGAATTGGAGGATATCATTAGCAAGGAATTACACTGCCAAGTTTTGAACTCCCTTTCTCCTCACATCCAGCTCTGGGAGTGCTGACAAAGGTGGTTGTCTGTCAGGGTCTCATCTTTCAGATATGGAGAGAACTGTGTGAACAGTATAAAACTCTGAGTTTTACTAATTATTGCTAAATATCAGGTGCCCTCTGGCACTATGGGGCTATATTTGATCCTACAGTACCAATAAGCCAATAAACTTGATTCCACCAAGTCAGAACATTGTGTGCTGGTAGAAAGTTTCAGCAAGAAGAAATGTTAAAAGGATGTTCTTACTACAGTGACAGAGTGAAGGAAATACAACAGGGGTTTCATTCTAATCACCCTTACATTCAATTTCAGAAGTAAAATTCCCATTAACAAGATGCTGGTTACAGCAGCAGTTCATTCCTTAGTGACAGGACCAGGCCAACCCCATTTCAAGTTTTCAGACTACAGATTACTGTCAGGCCTCAGGAAAATCTCCTGTTCTTGCCAACTGAACACAGCTTCCAGTAAATTCATTAATTACTAGTTTGACTGGCACAAAAGACAAAAAAACCCCTCTGTTTAATCTTCTCCTGTTTGAGAAATTTGCATTTTCTTTCTGTTCAGAACATGCAGAAACAACTGTTCTTTTGCTTTAGCTTTTTGCTGCCCTTCTTGTTACAGCATCATCCACTGCTGTTATCATTAACACTCAGAAGCTGGTATTTGTACAAATGCAATTTTATTGTTTTACCAGAACGAAAGAAAGGTTGAAAACATTAGACTATACAATACATTTTGGTTTATAAACAAAGTTTTATAGTGGTAAAACATTTCTAAGTGACATTCATGGTCTTGTTCAAATTTTTGCTGCACTTCAGACAAATAGTGTTCAAAAATGCAGTAATTGCATAAGGTGGACAAGTATCTCGGCTTCTATAAACAGTTCGAGAACTTAGAGCAAACATTCTGGAAGAATATCAAAGGCAACCATGATTCATAACTCTCCTGCAAACATTCCTCAATAAACAAAAAGTGATCTTTGGCATAAAAAATTAATGTATTAAAGGCATTAGTAATATTGCATTAATATCATTCAAGCAACTAAACAGTGATGCTAAAATAATAATAATTAAAAAATCTCACAGAGAAGCCTGGATGGCAGGAGCAGGACAAGGGGATGTGAGGAGCATTGAAAAGCAATACAGGAAGACTATTTCGAAAATCCCTTTAAAATAATCCCTATGTATTCAGTGTTATATACTATTAAATAGAAATTACTACATTAAAATTATGTTAAAGATCTAATATAAACCAACCAAATGCATCCAGGTTAATGCTCTGGCACCTCTTCCTTCCTCTTCCTGTTGCAGGTAACTGCAAGAAGAGAGTACTAAGGAAAGATCCTAAGTACCAAATATTTCATAATACCCAGACACAAGGAGCAAATTCAAGACGAACACACGCCTTCTCTTGCTGAGGTCAGTTTGAGACAGTTGTATTATCAACAGTTTAACTTCCCTTTTTAGATAACAGTGCAATGAAGGGGGTGGAGGGGAGGTCCAAGCATAGAATAACTGTTGCAGGCAGGTAGAGAACAGCTGACTGTGCTGTGTCCCTTCCTTCGAGCTGTTAAGACTGAGAAGTTTTTCCCCAAGGACACTTCTGTTCAAGGTGGTTTGATCGTGCAACAATTCTCAGCAAATTTAGAGGGTATTATGAGGTCAGTGCTGATTTGGGCAAAAGTCTGCAAGTATTCCTTGCAAATGTAGAAACTCATTCTCAAACAAGTTTTCCTTTCTATGGGACAATTAAATGAACATGTATGAATATATATATATGAAGGCATATTCAGTTATGGAAGGATAAAACATCACGAGTCTATTTTGGTAAGGGGAAGGAGTCTGGGGGTTTTTATTTTTGTCATTTCATTTGGGATTCTTTTTAAAGATACAGTAACACTTTGTTCAATTGACTTGAAAAAAGGATTTTGAGACTCTGAACTCCACAAGCAGTAAAAATAATGAGGTATGTGCAGCAATAGGAACCAGCATTTGCTGGTAGCCACCAGCTTACCTAAAGAGGGTTTCATGTCCCTGCAGAGCTCAGTTTCAAAAACTTTATGCATTGTTGGAAGAAAGAGCAGTGAGGCTAAAGGTATTCTTAAACTGAGTATCTTTATATTTTAATTTTCACTTTGAGCAGCTGGTCATTAGATAGAGGGAAGAGGGAAACAAGAATAATTGTATGTGCTCATTTGGTTTTCAAAAAGAAAGAGCCAGCACGTGGCATTTTCTGGTCCTGGACATGCAGCTAAGTTAAGAGAACCAGGATTTTTTAGCTCAATACATTGCTGACCTGAGCAAGGAAAGAGTTCCATGATTTAAGGTCTCCAGGCACAAGGCTCAAGCTGTCAACAGTGTGCCACTAACATCATTGGCAGAACCTTTCAGTACAGTACAAGAGTTCTGGAATGCCTACCTACAGGATGACAGGAGGGGAACAGAGACAGCTCCAGTTTCTGTTAAAGTATTGTTGCCAGGCAAGAATCAAAAGCAAAATAAAAAATAGCATTTCAGACATGGAGTTTTAATCCTCAGTTTACAACTGTTCTGCTGCCCCACCTTCTCTCTTTTAATCAAAAACCCCACATCTTCCATCATTTCTGCATGGTTTTAGAATAGCCAGATAAAATCCTGTTGAGAAGTTGAATGTTTCTGTATCAATGATTGTCCCTAAAAAACTGCCAAGTAACCAAGTGTCCTAAATTCTCAAGACAAGCTTAAAGTGAGGTCCATGTTTTATACCATCACATGGAAACTACTGGAATATACAGTGCATAAATGAAATGTGCTTCTGGGAGTACAGAACTCACTAAGAGAATCTTGAAAAGAAAAAAATTATAAGAACTGTCTAGTGTTGGCAGCAAATTAGAGGTGTTGGATATCAAATGTGTTCCAAAGACAGTTGAAATGCGTTATTTTATAGCTCATACCCTTAGAATGGGGCATTAGCATAAGCTAATCTTAAGCTCATGTATACAGCACCTTTTGCTGTTAATATATTTCTTCTGTTTCCAAAAAAAGGCATTTTATGTTACAGAAAACAATACTAGTGTGGCAAGTATTTATTGATACCATGGGGTCTTTCTGACCCAGCGAAGAGTGAATCCAGCATCTGTTCTTATCTTAATGGATGCTGCTTCAGCTTCTCTCACAGTTTCCTTCACAGACTGCATGAGATTCTGGGCATTATGAACCAACATCTCAGTTGCCTGTCAAGAAAAAGAAGAATTTCCAATATATCAGTAAATACCATGATTAGGACAGTATCATGTAAACTTGTGCAATACAAATATATTAATTCTGCTGCCTGAAACTATGAAAATGTAAGTGAAGTAACTGTCTCTAAGAACCAACGTTATCCTGACTCAAAACAAAAATTTCCCTTTCCTCACCATGTATTTGTGCAAAATCTGAATACAACCTTAATGTTACTAAGCAGAATAACCTCTCTGGGAAGCCAAAGCTGCGGGATTTCTCCTGAAAAGATGCATTTGGAAGGTAACTGAGCTGCAGGGACAGGAGGTCACGTTGGAAAACAAACGTTTCCCCTGGAATCCACGCGAGGGCGCCCCTGCCCCTCCCAGGTCCAGCCTGCGGCCGCGAGTCCTTCCCTCGGCTTTTCACCGGGCAAAGCAGGAGATAGCAAGCTGTTCATGCGAAATTGGAACCCGAGCAGCTTTTCGGCTCGTTCCTCTGTTAAACTGTAGCCTTCGAGCCAGAAACCAAGGTGCTGTACTAAAGTTATCTTTAACATCAGGTTCCCAGAACACATCTGATGGAACAGGCTGTGTATTTGTCCCCATAACAGTGATCAACAATTCCATGCTACCATCAGTCTGTACACCTCTTACCTGTTCTGACTCTTCATCACTGATATTAGTTCTGCCCAGCATGGTAGCTTTGACAGTGGAGAGAATTTTCAGCTGCGTACTGATGGTTGGGATTCGCTCACAGACCTAAGTAACAGGGAGAAAAAACACTTCATTTTGTAAATGGAACCAATACATTATGCCTCCATTTTTTCCAGATAAACTTTTTTATTTTCTATTACTATTAGAAAATGAATGAGCATAGAGGTGATCCTATAACCTTCAAGATTATCTGATAAATATTGGTAGGATATTTGAATCTTTTTTTATTTGCTTTGGGAATATTTAGGATGGAACCAACATTTTTCCATTCTTCCTGATGCTCCTAAAATGTCTGCTTGGTTAGGAATAGCATGATATATATATATATGTGTATGTATATATATATATTTGGCTGAGGCTGAAAAAACTTAGAATTGCTGCATTTGTGGTACTATTCTTTGATGCAAAGGAATGAGTGAATGAAGTACAAAACAATGCAGACTTACGACAGATCAGTATTTGTAGCACAGTATTTTTTCAAAAGTTTTTTTGACACCAAACTCTAACTTTACAGAATACATATTCACAGAAATATATATAAATATTCGCATGGGATCTAAAAACAGAGACCTTGACAAAACTTTACGAGCCAAGGGCAGACAGCCACGATTTACTGGCCCAAGTGCTGTGCTCGCCGCAGTGAGAGAGGCACAGCAAACGCGGCATGGGAGGCACGCCCGGGTTACCTGCAGGAGGTTGGTTCGGATGCGCTTGTCCGTGCACTGCTTGGCCACCTCCTTGGCCAGCCGGGTGACCTCGTCGGACGCCTTGGCGATGTCCTTGGCGCACTGGATGAGGGCGCGCTTGTTGCCGCTGCCGCCTCGCACCAGGCGCGACATCTCGGCCATGAGCAGCGCCATGCGCTTCGCCGCCGCGATGATGTCGTTACCCTGCAGGAACAACGCGGTCACTGCCCTTGCCGGCACTCAGCGCTCGGCGGCACTGCGTTCCACTCAAAAACGTGAAGGATGGAAGAACGCTTGTGAACACACCAGAGGTTTCTTCAAGGAACAGGGGGGATCTGTACTAACTACGTGTTTCTGCCTCTTTTTTTTTTTTTTTTTTCCTTAATACTCAGGGAAAAAAAGTTCACTTCAAAACTGAAAAAGAAGTTGTAAAGTGTTAGTTTGTCCATGGAATGAATTACTGCTCTGATTACTAGATTTTAGGATAAAGCGTGTTATTAGCATTTGAAATTCCAGATTTTTCCCAAAAAAGCCCTTATTTTAAAGTTTAAATATATGTGCTAAACAATCTGTTAAACCAGTTGTAGTCATAATAGTTGAGCATGAGATTTTCAGTGGCATCTGAAACTGAAGTTGTTAAAGCATCAGCTATGCTGCTAATAATGCTAAAGGATAAACGGAAGAGAATCTGACATACAAAACTTTTGTCACCGGTAATGTGGAAATGAGATGCAACTTTTACTTTTTTATAAGTTATTCCTTGAAAAGAAATCTTTTTTGATACAATCTTTCCCTTTAAAATAAAGCCTCCAGGAGAGAACATGGTAGTTCAAAACACAATCCAGGGATATTTCTTATATTAAAACCAAGATTTCTTGTACATCAAAAATTACAGTTACAGATATACATCTGAGAAACAGTTGAAATGTGAATTAATTGTGACCACGGCAAACCCATTTCTTATATGCTGTTCCAAAGAGAAACCTAGTGCAAGGGAAAGCAGACCTCGCTGACTGATCGTTAGTAGTCTGTCAGTGCATTTAGTATATCTATCTTATTCCCTCTCATAGAGAGTTGTTAGTCAAAAGAGAATTATTTGGTGCTTTGAAGCATTCCTTTTGGGTGGATGACATATTAGCAGAGTGAGTTTAAGTATTAGCACACACTTTTCCTGGAATAATCCCACAGACAATGACCAATGAAGTTCAGAGCAAAAAATTAAACAGTGAGAACCCAGCTGAGCCAAGGTATCCTCTACCCTGTGCACACACTTCTGTGACTCAGTATGAGCAAGTTCAAGATGATATCCCAGGCATTTTACAGATACAGTGACCCAAACAGCTGAACTACTTGTTACCGTGGCCTATTAGCTAAATAGTTTGCTACTATAACCAGTTAGGATATAAATGACATAACACAAAGGTTTTCCATGTTTTCACGTAGAAGGATCAGTGTCTAACAAGTTATCCAAGCACCAGAATCTGAAAAGGACAAGAACATTTTTAAAGCCCTTTTTATTAAAATGGTTTAGTATAACTATCTACATAAGTATACACACACACATATATATGCACGCTCCCCTAACTGCTGTTATGGGACACCAACCTTATTTTTTGCAGCATGCTATGAAAAGTGCCCAGTCTTGCAAACATTTGTGCTTAGACAGAAGACAGGCTACTCGTGAATGTCTGAACCTCGTTAGATTTCCACCGGTTTCATACAGACAGGATCTCAATTCAGCAGCTAACAGCATTCAGTGCAGCTTCTTCAGAAAAGAATTCTCTCAAGACCAGCATTTGCAATACAGCCCAGTGCAAGCCAGCAGACAGGCAGTCTCTTCCATAAACACTGCCATACAAAGCCATTCCTTGTTGGAAGGGATGTTAATTGACGGCATCAATTGAGGCCAAGCACAATAGACACCTTAAATGACTTCTTGAATTCTGTAACTGCTGTATCGGAAGTCATTAGGAAACCATTAACCGTGGCTTCCCAGGTAGCCCATGTGAATGGAAAAAGGAACCGCAGGGGAGGAACACAATCCCTATTTACAATTTGAAAACTGCCATAACAAAGAAGACCAGGCAGATGCAAAGGGAGAGGAAGTCTTTGAACATTAATAAGTGACCCCAATCAAGCTTCAATCCGGCACTGACAAAACAGATCTAGCAAACTCGTGAAGCCACTCTCAGTCCTTAAAATGAAGTGCAGACACACTTATTCATTCGGGACGGCGGGGCCCAGCGGGGATCAAGAGTGATGCAAATGTGTCAGCGTTCCAAGTGGCCGGATGCACGCGGATCGTCCCGGGACTCAGGAGTACCTTACTAGACCACTTGGTTGCTTCGCGATGGAGAGACTGAGCAGCAGCCAGAATGGGCTGGTTAACGGGCTGATTGGTTGGCATTAACAGCAGCTCAGGCTCGTAATCATCTTCAGTGTCATAGGGGAGACTGAATTCAACATCTGCATCATCCTCCTCATCTACATCTACACCAGCCTCAGCCGCTTCATTAATCACAGTCCCATCAGGCTTTGCAGGTGGCAGCAAGGGTGGAGAAACAGGGGACAGTTAGTACAAGAAGCAGAATCTGGTAGAAGAGCACAAACTGAGCAGTTTTAGTGACCAAAACATCCTCTTGGCCTCTCGGGATCTGACAAGGCAGCTCTAGGATCCGGTCAAGGGGAGGAGGGGAAGGAATATAAGATTAGCAAAAAGAAACAAACAGTTCACCTGTGAACCAAAGTTAGCAAAAAACGGTAAGAAGTTACAATTCAAATATGCAGCAACGTTTTCCATCTGAGCATTCAGCTTCTGCAGACAGAGGCTGATGCACAGAACAACATTTTACTGGCAGGTCAACGATGAAATGATTGGCTTTTCTCTCTCAGTGGAAGCCGTTCTGACTGCCCAGGAGCAGGCACAGCAGCTGATGACTGTGGTATTTGTGCACATACAAGCTTTGTATGGAAGCCCACTCATATGTGTGATAAGAGCAAATAGCAGCAGAAAAGGCAGTGACAGTGCTTGCTGTAGAGTGGAAAAAAGAGATGGGATGGAAGACACTGTAGAAGCGAGTACTGAGGTACCACACAGGACATGGAAAAGAGCAACACAGGGCTGGAAAAAGAAGAGGTGATGTTGAATGCCATGAATACTGTGAAAATTACAGTTCTTAAAGAAGACTGAATTGGAATTAATTAAAAAAAGAGGATTATGAAGCATATGATAGTGTTTTGCCATGATATGTTGTATCCATTACCTTCAAAACAATAAAAAAACAAGAAAACCCCAAAAAAAAAAGAAAGGGGGTTCAAGCAAATAAATTATGTCAGAAAAGGTCTCAAGGAAGAGGTAAGAGGTAAAAAATACAGGCATTAATAGGACAGCAATATTTCAATACAAAAAATAGTCTACAAGTTTACAAACTGTATTTCTTCAACCAAAGCCAAGTGTGATAAAAGTAAAGGTGCCCTTACCAAAAACTGCATTTGCAACTGTGTTTTGTGTAAGATGTGGCCTTTTCTAGGAAAAAACCCATCTTCGTCAACAACAACAAACAAGAATTTTCGAAGTTCTAACACTTGTAAGGCCAAATCAACTCACCTTCAAAGGCAGCTTTTATTTAAGTCTTAATCTAATGAAAAGTATCCAAATATCCCTCATTTTCTGATTTATCCAAGTGAGGAGGAAGCCAAGGAAACTAAAGCAATTGACATTGTTCAGCTGGTGTTTCACAGGAAAAATTAAGTACATGAAAGCCCAGAAGCCACTCAGTGAAGAGCAGCTTTTATAAAGAAGGAGAAAAAAGATCTTCATTCTGAGAAGAACGAACACTGTTATCAATATTTTTTAAAGACAAAGTACTTGTTCACCCCTCCTTCCCACTTTACTACAGGTGAAGTACCAGTAGACTGAAGGGATCAGCAAAAAGCCAAAAGACAGCTGACACACTGTCTGTTGGGTCTTCATATGTGCAAGACTTTATAGTTTTGTTTTTTCAGGTCTAGCCCATACTCCTCAGTAGCACTGTCCATCAATCCCTCTTCCAGCCAATCAAGTGTTTTTAAAATTTCCTTCCCCAAAACAGACTGTGAGAATATCTGAGCTCCTATTGCTAAAATGATACTGCTAAAAAAGAATTAGAAGGACTATTGCCAGGCAAACGTATTGGTTTGTTAGTCTCAAATTAAAGCAACAGCAATGAATACAGGGTTTTATAATCTAAAGTCACTGAGCTTGGAGGTCCTTCATAATCAGCAAGGAGTTTTAAGGTCTGCAAAGCTGCTTGGCTTTGCATTATTTAATTTAGAGTGCATACAGTATATATATGATAAAAGATTTTTATTACCTACTCTGTATTGTTAAGTTACCAGTTCTGGGATTCCAACATCAAAACACTTTTAGGAAACCAAAATTAAGGCTTTTAGCCTCAAAATTACCTTCTAGATCACTAATACATTCTAGTACTGTTCCTTTAGTGTGTCTGGTCTATCCAGAAGCATAAGGAAAATAGAGCTCTGGATTTTGGATAAGAGACATCTAAACAGATGTGCAGAAACTTCTTTTGTATTTTATCTGTGCTTCCAAAACAGATGTACCTTTAGCCCAAAGCACTGAAGTAAGCCATTAAAGTTTATCTCCTTACTCACAACCTAATTTAGTGCAGAGAAGGGGTGAGATTATAAAAGCCAAATTCTGACCCTTAAATTTACATTTGCAGAAGCCTAAATCTCTGAAGTTCTTACTCAGCACTCAGCTTCTGCCAGAGAAAAAATGTAGCTCTTGGGGGAAGGAAGGAGAAAAGAGAAAAGCAAAACAAAGTGATATTAGCATTTATGAGCCAAAGAAATTCACATTTCTTTGTCATAGCACTGAAATGGGAAGGAAATTCAGGATTTCAACCTTAATAGCAAATGTGACTCACTCCAAAAAGAGAATGACACCAGGCCACCTATATGTGATCATTTTCCCCATCACAAATGCATCACATTAACTGCAAAGTACCTTGCAGATTCTTCCAGAATTAAGACAAACCAGGTCATGATTCCTGTGTCTGGGATCTGCAACATCCATATGGACATTTCCATACTGACTTTTCAAAGTCACTTAACTATAGCAGTCAGCCTGTCACCCTGCACAAGCAGCAGTATCAGTGTTTCTCTAGGCAATACCAGCACCAAGGGTCACAAACAGCTTTGCACACAGGGCATATTTGTGTTCCCAGGAATATGTTAATAAAGCAGTCTAGCAATTCTAAGTATTGTTGACCCTAGTTCACTGTGATCTTGAAAGGGTTTCTATTCCTCCTACAGCAGTGTTTTTACTGTTTAGACTGTGAAAGACACTGGCATAAGGTGAAACACACTGATCCTGAAAATAAAGTTAAGAGAGAATCCTTTTAGCACAAAACACTTAGAACAATTTCTTACCTTGCTAGACCATTTCCGGGCTTCATCATGCAACTGTCTAGCAGCCATCATCATGGGCTGATTGATTGCTTCTCCTGCCTTTTGCTCTGGGAACTCTTCATCCTTTTCTTCAGGTGGTGGTGGTCTAGGTGGGGGAACCTCACCCTCTGGCAGGGGTGGTTTTGGAGGAGCGAGCTCGTCAGTCAGCTGAGGAAGGCAAACATCTTACTGAGAGCAGTGGAATAGAGCAAAGATTGAGTCAATGATGGTGCCATGGCCACACATGACTCTATGACCTCTGGGCTTTTTACAGTTTTTCAAGTGCTTCCTCTTAATAAAATACCACGATTTAATCTCTCCTTTTGAATGCTGGATTGGTATTTTTTAGACTTGAGGCTACTTGTATGTGTGGCTGGCCAGACAGTATCTTTTATTTCTAAGGATTAATAATAAACTTAAGTAATTTCAGTGTAATCCCCACGTCGATGACAACAGCATCTTTTTTTACAAACTATCTACACTTACATGAAGGTGCTCAAGGTCAGGAGGAGGAGGAGGAAAATCTGGTTCCTGAGGCTGGAAGGCTTCTCTGACTTTGGCCACAGCTCCCAGAATTTTGTATCCAGAATCCAAGAAACTCTTCTGCAAACCTGAGCAAAAATTCCATTACCTGTTTAATACCAATTTGATAGAACTTGGTAATACTTAGAACACTACCACCAAAAATTACTTTTATAATGTACTGTGCCAAGTACACTTACATGTGTGTTTTAAAACTACCAAATAGTTTACAGCAGACTTGCATGCTTGAAATGTTAGTGCCATATGCAACATGCATACAATAAAGCCTTGGCTGAGCAATTATCACTATCAATAGCCAAAGTAATTCCCTGAACAACTTTTAAAATCAAAAATACTATGCAATTTTCTTACATAAAGTAGTATTACTTAAAAGTAGTAGTAACAAATGCTTCTAATTAAGAACATGGAATCGCATATCATACTAGAATGCTGAATCCTTTTCCCTTGAATATCCAAAGGCCTTTGATTGCATTTTAGAACAGCAGGGTGCAGCAGTTAGTGGTGTGAGCTTGATTTCATCATTCTGAGATGTAAGTGTACACCATATTTACATAAAAGGAGATACACAGCTGTATAAGAAAAAATGAGCACTACTTCACATCACCTCCAGTCAATAAAAGGCACATTTTAAATTAGCTGACTGCATCCTTACCGGGATCAGAAATGTTGCCTGCCACAGCTTTAGCATCCATTACCATGGGTGATATAGTTTTGCTCAGCTCATCAGAGGCTGCTTTAACAGCCTCCCGAAATTTAGGGTCTTCGGAATTTTCCACCTCCCGTTTTGCGACCAGCAGGATGCGGTTTGCTCGTCTGGCAATGCTGGTGGCACCAGCTACCAGCATCTGAGGTTGCATGTTGGCCATTGCAACCTTACATTTATCCAGGTCCTTCTTAATGGCCTCTTCTGATGCATCCAACAGAGATTTAGTATCAATGGCTTCATCCACCAACCCTAGGAATAAAGTTAAATACATTAATATTCTAGTTTCATCAGTGGAAAGGGATATTTGGTATTCCAGAGATAGTTCAAAACTAGAAAAGTATTTTAAAACTGGGGTATGGGGAAGAACAGAAGAGTGCATGGAAATCAGACCAAAGTACTGCTGCAGTTTAACTTGTGATTCTTCTGTACCTCTGTGACAGTTACTGTGGTGAAGCTTGTTAATGACACCCCAAGCTCCTACTCCTCTGCCATGGAATGTTATTTCAGTCAAGAACTGGCTTACACAGTACATGCAGCAGAGATCTTTCTTCAACCAAATTTCTTTAAGCATATCTAGTACTTTTTGTACTCTCCCATTCATTCCAAAGGAAATATCCCTCTGGCTGTGCCTTTTCCATAGGGGTGATTCATAGTGACAAGGCAGTGAGATTTAAAATAGCTAGGATTTAATTACTGGGATGAAGGAAGAGAGAGTACACAGTCAGCTGCTCAGCAGGTCAGTGCAAAGGATTTGCACTTAGGAAGGACTGAAACATTTCTGTGCCTCAGCAGGATCAGCAGCTTTGTCTTATTTTCTGTGTTCATGGAGCTGTTACAGTATTTTGAACATATTTTCCTTCCTTCAGTTAATTATATGTCCTATTTCAACATGTCAAGATTATACAGAAGAAAACTCAAGTTGTCACAGTGATATACTGCTAGAATAGCAACTGCAATAAAAAAGATGGTATTCTGATTTTCCCAAAAAAGAACCAAAGCAGGGTTTGCTTCTCTACAGCTCATTAGTAACAGATAAGAAAACAGCTATTTTGTGTATCCTGTAATATATACATATTCCTCAAGTCAGAGAGCACATTTCCACTTCTCTTAATTTATTTTTCATCAGTAATTATTCTTCGCATCTTTCGTCAATCCAAACAGAATACAGAAAAATCTGTACAAGCTGGTTAGCCACAGGTAGGATCTTCAACAAAAATTCCTACTTTACCTGTCATTTTTTCTACATTATCAATCCATTGGTTTTTCATGGTCTCAAAATGTTCATAAGCAGCTTGATTTCCAGGATTTCTCAGGAGGATACGAGCTGCTGATACTACCTGCCAACAACAGACATTTTTAATTATCAATACACATCAACATTATGCACATTTTTTAAGAATGCATTTGTCTTTTTCAGGACTGGATGTGTATCTCCGCATCTGAAAACCTAGCTCTTTAATTCTAGGGCAACATCCAGCTCCTTGAAGATCTACCATATTTCTGAAATTAGTTGGCACAAATACTTTTTTCTGAAACTTCAATTACATATTTATTTATCTTATAAACAACTCTTGAAAGCACTCAAGTGCAATACTTATTACACTACCAACATTTACATAGTTTATTTTAGGGGGAAAAAAAAGGAGCATTTCTTACACTTACATATTTTACTAAGGCTCAAAATAATTTAGTTTCAAGTATGTCACAGACACATCCACCCAAAGTTGAAGAATAAAACATGTCACTTTATCATTCTGTTCTACTTAGTATCATGTATAGAAATATTTCCCATTCCCCTTTTAGGAGTGTCAGCACTATGTTCCTTGTTGGTATTAACAAATTTCTTTGAGAGCAGAAGCATAAGGAAAATTCCCCAGAAGTCATCCCCAGCCCCTCTACCAGCCCCTCAAAGCCAGCAAGCACCTGTGGGGTGAGTTCCCTTGCTGATTTCACTGTTGCCTGAATGCCCTCTACAGTAGTTTTATTGGCAGTTCCAACTGCAGCTGCTTTTTCTGCTGTAGCTCCCAGTCTGGCAGCATGGTTTTCAAAGTTGGCTGCTCTTTCATCAAACACCTAATTGTCAGAAGATAAAAAAACAACATTAAAAAAGCCCTAACCTCCTTAACAGAATACACAATTTCTTCAAAGTGTCAGAGACACCTTCATAACATCCCCACTTAACTCATCCTGAGAGGACGCAAATGGACACAAAAGCTTTGAATGCATTTGGGGTTTTTTTTAATCTTTACATTACCAGACTTGCTTCTTTACTAACTCAGTGGGACAACTAAGGAGATGTACATACACTTGATAGCTTCAAGGTATGAAGTTCAGTAATTCCTGATGACTACTGCTGCAAGAAATACTCTTAACACTATTTTAGCTCAGAGATTCATCTTCAAACTCATAATACAAAAGTAACTATATTTGAAACATAAATAAAGCCTTTTACACTAAAATTCACACTGAAAAAAAATCCCTCCTTTTACAGTCCTTAGATATTCAAGAAACAGAATACTTGGACAAAAAGCTATCTTGCCATAAAGCTGAATTCTCCAAGGCCTCAGGAATTACTTTGATCATGTAGCCAAAAGCCAAAACAGCCAAACAGAACTGCCAGACACTGCATTTTAGGGACTTCATGTGCAGCCAGTGGCTTTCAAGTACAGGAAACAATATCCAGTGAGAGAACAGGTTTAATCTGTTGATTAATTCTGGCATGAATTTGACTATTGTAATCGGCTTATGGAATGCTGAGATATAAAAATCCACCAACTAGTGTGTTAGGGATTTTTGCACAAGAATTTTGTAGCTCACTGACGTGGCAATGTGGTACCAGCAACACAGGGAGACATTTCTGCCATTTACTGAAGTGAGGACAACACTGTTTCCAGGGTTATACAATTCACAGTCTCCAGGAGTCTGGAGAGGTCTGCATAGTAATCATTATGCTGTCAGAATTAATAAGCATGTATCACAAACTTAAGAAAAAAATACCAATTCATTTTTCAGAACACCGTTTTATTTCTCAAAATACCAATTCAGGTAAAATTAAACAATAACTGAAGATTACATGGAAAGAAAAGACCACCTGGGTATACTTGCCTCATCTCTGTTGGGAGCATCAGAGGGAGCAGTGGCTGCTACCGCTAACAATTTAATAGGAGTCGTGGTGTCACTAAAAACATCAGAAACTTCCTGGGTCATTGCTTCTTGCATTCGTGTTTTAAGATCCTTAAAAATAGTTGAAAATTTTTAGCATAAGATAGAGGGATATAAAGTTGTAAGGGTTCAAATCCCATAAAACCTTCTCTTGCAAAAAAAAAAATGCCCATTCCAATGGCAGACATTAAGACAAAATTACCTTAAAAGTATGACCAATTTATCACCTTTTACATAATTTGAAATATACAAAGCTTACATACCACTCCTTGAAGCAGCATTAGAAGCTATGAACAGCATGATTTGAAACCTTGCCCCTCAAATTTGCTATGCTAGCATAATATTTTCTTTTAAGAGAGACTTAATTTTTCCTTAGAAACTCTTCATTTGAAATTAACCCCTACGGCATGATAAACAAGGCCTTCCTGGAAAGTTTGCTTTAACACCTCAGCTAAAGCAACGTTTGTGTAGCCGCACTTTTGTTTTCCGGGCTGCCCCACACACAGGAGGCTTGCTCGGAGTGCAGCGCTCGTCCTCACCTTCAGCGAGTCCTGGAGCTGCGCGGCGATGGCCCTGGCCTGGGGGGACTCGCCCTCCCCTCGGGCAGCCAGCTCGGCCAGCTGGCCCGAGAGCTGCTCCACGCGGTCACACTTGGCCAGCAGGTCCTGCCGGTACGGGCCCATCATGACGTTGGCCAAACGCCGGCCTTCGGCAACCAGCCCGCGGATGGCCGCCTGGCCTGCAGGGGGACAGCACGAACACGGAGCGTGCGGAGCAGGGCACCGCCGAGCGCCGCACGCACCGCAACCCTGGCGCTCTTAACCACGCGTGTCTAGGTGGTGCGAAAGATCTTGTGCGGTTTAGCGCTAAATAATTACAGTTCAAAACCACTGAGGAATTCACCTGTCTCCAGTTTCTTTTTGCTAAATTCAGCAGCTAGAGACACATCCTTTTTAACTAGAATGGTCTGACAAAAATCAACCGTGGCAGCTGTCAGGTATTTCTAAATAACGCATCTGTTGACTCCAACAGAAAGCACTTGCAAATTCCAAATACTGAAGTTCATCCCACATCATTAGAGGGTGAGCAGCAAGAGGGGAAGAAAAGACAAATAGAAAACATAACTTAAAAAGCCAAATGCCCTCTCCCAGAATTCCAGAAGCCTTAAGTATGAAGTGTCAAGTAGTCTGGATTGGAAGGGACAGTGGGGATAAGGAGCACCTTACAAAGCCTCCACAGTGTGTTGAAAGCACGTCTGTAAAAAAATTTATTTTTAGCATGGGTAATTTCCTTCATTCACTTCCACATGCTTCCGGCTCGTTCACAGGAATGTAATTCTTTATTCTTTCAATAATACAATAGCAGTATTCTTTTAAAAGAACTCATCATGTATTAAGTCCATCAAAGACCTACTGAAAAATAATTTTAAGCTAATGCTAACCCACAAGTAATCTAAGTTTGTGATCAAGCTTAAATTTACTTAGGAAGTTGTCACAGTGCCAGACTATCCAAGAAATCACTCAGCACTGCTGCCATCTTTTATATTCTTAATTTACTTTTGAGTATCCTGCCAAATGCCAGAAACTCCTGAACCACAGTTACATGCTCATCAAGAGCATACCGGTATTATCAGATACCCTTTCTCTTGAATTATTAGCTTTCTCCTCAGATAACCCAGAAACCATACAAGAAGTGCTACTTTTAGGTCAGTTTTATGAGTGTTTTTCTTTTCTCTGAAGGACTTAATTACTCAGTTTGCTGGAGTACATATGAATTCAAATTTGAGATACAATATTTGCATAATAAGAAAAGCAAGGAGCAATCATATTTGTCTTCTCTACAGTACACGTTCTTCCATTCTTTAGGAAAGAACACAAAAAGAATCATGGGCCAGCTTAATTCTGTAACTGCAGTCAAGACTTGGCTAAAAATCTTCAAGTCTCCACACCAGTGAAGATTCAATGCATCCTCAGCATCTCAGGAGCACTAGTTTCCACCACAAAAATTAGTGACAGGTTTGATTCTAAAACTGGGGGAAAATCACAGTGAAACACTTACCTACTCCCCGATCAGCAACTGTAGGATTGTCTATCCACCTCTGAGCTTGTTCAATCTTGCCCTCCAAATGGACAGCTGCTTTAACTGGCCTCGTATTTGCTACAGCCCTGTTTGTTTTGGACTGTAAATTCTGAAGTGATGTAGCTATTTGCTTAGCCAAAGCACGGGCCTCAGGAGAGTCACCTTTCCCACTAAGGATTAAAAAAAAAAATTATAGTGTAGTCATATAAAGATAATTTACAGATTATCGCAAATTCAGCAGGAACACACAATAAAAGGCACTTGATATTTTTAAATAAGATTGAATTTGCCACTTGGGTTGAGACTGAGGAGCAATTCTTTGCTGTGGTAGTTGGACATTACATATGCTCAGCACAGCACTGGGGTGGGGGAAGGCATGGAACTGTCATTGCCAATACTGGTGTTAAGAATTGATTTCCCGTTTCCATGGTTGTCTTATGAGCAACTGCAATCATGCCATACAGACTACAAGCAGAAGAGTAAGCAGCCACAGACCAAAGGCTATGTAGAAACTTGACAAAAGGTAGCACATTAAGACTTGCAGCAGCTAAAGCTCAATAAAAACTCGATTAAAGCATCTAACTAATGAAGCAAGAAAAACATTTATTGCTATATTGCAACCGGACTCAGGTGAAGATCACAGTTTGTACAATAGCTGTTTCTCCTCTTCCATTCTCAAGCAGTCTCTTCACAAAACTGATACAGAAATATGATTTCTGCAAGTCTTATCTTTTGCGTAGTTTGCAATTACAGCTTAGGACACTGACAGCAATGGAAGTGGTAGATTCCACCCTGATATTTAATAAACTGCTTAGCAAAAACCAGTGATGACACCTGTCTGCATAAACAAACTTATATTTCCCATTACCTTGTCATTTGACAGTACAAACAAGCTCGCTTTTGGCTTCAGTTTCCGTCTCAAATATTCCACAGGCAGTAGGAAGAAAATACTTCTATGTACTAGATCTCTGGTTACCTTTTTTAAAATAAGCTAGTGCAAGCTAGGCTTTGAGAAAGAAATCACAAGAACAACTAAAAAGGGTTTTTATTTTAGTCATCAGTATTCTGATCTGGCTCAGCATTGTGAACTGCTCATGCAAGTCACTCAAATAAATTAATGGTGATAAAGCAAATCCTTACTGTCGTCGCAGATCTGACAGCTTGGCTGTCAGAGCAGAGATCTCCCCCAAGGAACGAAGGATATCATCTCTCTCTTTGGGCTCCTCACACAGCTCTGCAACTTTCCTTGCTTCAGCCATAATTCCCCGAATATGCTCTTCTCCTTCACTGCCCCCATTAGGATCTGCAAGCCAATTCTTAACAGAAAGAAGTTGTGTACAAGCAAAGACAAAAAGTAAAGTTTGTTTTATACATGCTTTTGCAGAGAAAGAAATACCAATACAGCTTTCAAAACTTCATTTAATGGAAAATACTTCTCAAAAGCAATCTCTGCTTTTTAGGTACCAATTATTCTATTGCCTCACAGGTTTTATGTTTAAAAAAAAAGCCAAACTAGATAAGATCTACCCAAAAATTTTACATTCTCTGTCTCCCCTCAACATTTTGCAACAATATTTTAGAAGCAAAATTGAATCACTGCCTTTAGAGACCGATGTGACTTTCAGAAAAAAATGAAAACAGATGCTCTTGAGCCCAGGGTGGTACTTTCACAGAGCTCTTTCTAGAAAGTCCCATTACCATTTCACTTGATACATACGTAATATTAATGTATATTTATATATTGATAATAGACATTTAGAGATAAGGTGTATATATAGAAGGTCCATTATTTAATGACCATCATAATCATCACTGGGTAACAGATTGACCATTGAGTTATATGAAGGGGAACAAAAATAAAGGATCAATTGAGAGAAAACGTAGTTTCATTAACATAATTTCTCTTCTGTCATTAATATGAAGTTCTAAATTGTGAACTCCACTCCCAAAACAGAGCCCAAAGAAAGTGCTCTGGTTTTATCCACAAATAAATCTGCTCAATTTGAAGCACTTCTATTTTTTTTTTTAGTAAGATTAGTTTATGTGCAAATTAAGGGTGTGCCATCATTTTAATTTAATAACCTTGACATTTTTAGCAATGCCAAGTAAGTTACCAAAAAAAGATCATCAACTGAAGCAAAACTCACCATATGCTGCATAGTACTGAATTTAAGATTTTTCTTTGTTAAAGCAAGTATCCCCTCTATGCTTCTCCTGTCAAGTAAGTGTGTTTTGTTTGGAAACAACTGCAGTAGTTGCAGTGTAACAGCTCTAAGAGCAGCAGTGTCATCACATTCTGAAGTGTTTATTAATCACTAGTGGTACCTGAGCAGCATCAATCTTCTTCGCAATCGCCTGCTTCGAGTTGGTCATGGCCTCCAGCTTGCGGGCGGCATTCTCCACCTTGGCAGTGAGCAAGTCCAGACCCTGGGACACCTGCTGGGCTTTCTGCATAGCCATGGGTGTAGCACCCTGTCCTCTGCCCAAGACAGAAACAGCACCACAGATTCAGCTCAGCACTGACAAAAGCTGCTTTCTAGTGAAGAGGCAACAAGACCTGTTTATGAGTATTCCCAGCAATCATTGCAAGAGATAAAGTATCTCATCAGATTTTGTTTCCTCCTTAAGGAAACAAAAACTAACTGAGGAACAGAAGAAGAGATAAAAACCAAGAGCATATCTTCCCTATTCCAGAATGTGACGTTTAGCATTCTCAGAAGAATAAACATTTTTTAAGTGTCAAAAAGTAAAGCTATTTAAGGATATAGTTCCATTAAAGTACCAAGGACAAGGCCTCTTCTCTCCTCATTGACAGACTGTTGCAGGGAGTTAGAATCTGCAGGAGTTACAGTCTCACCACATCTAAGTGAGCACAGCAGGTCAATAAAATCAAATATGGAAATTAAAATGTCTTAGCCACCTCAATCATGTGACACACGAAGTTCAGCAGAATTTGCCAATGAAGGATAAACAACAACCACCACATGTAATTTAACATCCCAAAAAATACCTAAAAAGTAGAATATCCATGTATGTTACAGTAATTGGAATATATCCTCTTTGGAGAACAGACTTAACAGAAGAGTTTAAAATGTCCTTTCTGCCTAATTTGGAGGAAGGTTTGTGTTAGACAGCAAGCAAACTCAGAATTATCTACTTGAGCAATTCTGATCATCATATTATATAATTAACATTTCTCTTACCGAAACATTATTCTTATCAGAAAATAAGAGACTGAAGTAAAAAAGGTAAAATACAGTTCTGGCCTGCTTTTCTACAAGTTAGGAAGTGACAACTGCAGAAAAACCATTTTAGCAGCACTTGGGAAGCGTCCATGCCGAGTAAGAGCTTTACCTAGCCCGGAGGTCAGCCAGCTGATCAGTCATTTGCCCCAGGGTTTTGCAGGTGCCCAGGATCTCTCTGCGCTCTTTGCCTGCACACAGCTCTCCTGCTTTGCCAGCTTCATCCAGGATCTGCCTTATGGCCTGCTCACCAGCATCCCCTGAGACACAGCGTACGAGAGAACTACTGATAGCATCATGTCACGTGAACAGGTTCAGTCATCAAAGTACATTTATCAGAAATGGAGATAGACATCAAAAAACAACAATTCACATTCAACTTTTACACTTGTATTAGTTTGACTTTGATTTCAGAGCAAGTCCATCTCATAAGATCTTTCAACATCCAAATGGAACAGGCCTCCATCGAGTTTTACTTACTTTAAAGATACATACAAAGGTAAACAAACCCCTTATATAAGTAAAGGTGATTGCCATGAAGAGTATTTATGGCAGATTTTCATACTAAAAATTTTATGTCAAGACTGAAAGAAAAACACTTTAAGAGATTCTGTTAGGGAAATCTCAAGTTATAAAAATTTAGAAATACAAAAGAAAGTATATAAAATATTATCCATGGCTGCAATTAAGTACTGTTCAATTCATAAGTTTTTGGGCTTACTGCTGGAATGCAAATTAAGAACATGTATGTTCCATAGAATACATATCTTTTAGACCATTGAGAAGCAGCAAAGCTTTCTAGGGTATTAGACACAACTTGTTCAATTCCCAATATCTAAAAAAGGAATAAATAGAGGCTCTTTCAGAATTGTCCACTATGTAAGGGTTATTAATACTTAAAGACCATTTTGTCTTAACAGAAATAGTAAGACCTTCAAAAATCAAAATACTTTATGCTGTTGTCTGTGTTTAAATATTACCTGGCGGTGCATTTGGATCTCTCAGCCAACCTTTTGCCTGATTCATCTTTGAATCTATTAAGGCTAAAGCTCTCTTCATGGCTTCAGTGTCCTTTACAAAAAAGAAACCAGCAAAATGATTCTCAAAACAAAAAATTCAAAGTAAAAGTAATCAATGCAACCAAAGCTGACAAAGGTTCTATAAAGCAGAGTCTACTTACAAAAACACATTCATATAAGCAGCTCAAAACCCATTTTCAAACTAGCAGGTCATAATTGCTTCTTTCCAGTTAGAACAGACATTTTCATTTCACTCAAAATGCAAAAATTATGCATGCAGTTTTAGTGGTTTTTCTATTTCTTTATTTACTAGTGCTTTAATTTCTAAAGCTGGGGCTCTAATAAGCACATGTCTTGGAGTTAGTTCCATTTTACTTTAGGGCAGGTAGAAGAGTTGTGATGTAATTCGAATATCCACATCTGGAAACTGGCCAGTGAATTTTACTCCTTACTTCAGTGTAAGAGGCTGCACATTTGTATTTCTCACCTGTTCTGCTGCTTAAAGTCCAACAGTTACTGTTTACAGAAAAATAAGACTACCAGCTAATTTCAGAAAGTCTCAGATATGGAGTTGAATATCTCTGGAGATAAATACATGTATTTACATGTGATTGTTTAAAACTCTGAACTCCTTCACCAGAAGCATCAAAGAAGCTGTTTCTTTCACTATTATGCCACTACTGTCCAACACCTCTGGCTGCAGGGGAAACAGCCTCCCAGTACTGATTTCTCTGCACAGCCTGTACATTGTTCATGTGCCGTCCCTCCACTAGAGGCCACAAGTTTTCCATCTTACATAAATGGAAGGATAGTGAAAACAATAACAAGTACCTAATTAAGAAGTTGTGAAAAAGCCAAAAGAGCCTTTTACCACACACATACTGTAAATGATTTAAAATGCATCCAAGATCTCATGTTGGTATAGAGATGACAAAAGCTTGGCTCTTACATAGCATCTGAATCAGAGTGCCATGTACAGTGCTTTTGAAGAGCAGCTACTACCATCAGTGATCAGTATCATGCTATAGCTTCTGCTGTCCTGACAGCACTAAGGAAATGCCACATTTTTGTGGAGTTGTTCATTCTGCATGCTTAGTCTCAAAGATACAACACTGAATACTCTGGCATTTTAATTCAGGCACGTTGGTCTGTCAGCTATTCATAAGGTGCTATAATACAATTCAGCAAGCAACTTTCTAAAATGTCATGTGATGCAGCTGAATATTTTTAAAGGCTCTTGAATCACAGCCTGAGAGAGAGCACTAAAAGTAGAATTGTTTTCACCTGGATGACTGGGTCTCCAATCTTAGTTGGGACCTGTTAGAAAAAACTTTCAAAAGGTAGGATATGCAGCTAGGGGTGGGAAATGGGCACACTGTTTTAAAAGTCATCTTCTCTATAGGTCAAGAATTGTGCATTCACTGTATGATAAGAGACAAGCAAATATTCATTGAGTATGCAAATGTATATATAAGTCTTACTACCTGTAAAGGTAGGTGTTACTGTTTTCTGCTGTTCACCTGGGGCTGAAGCCACTTTAGTTTGAAATGAATGGGTTACCTCAGGCCTGTCTACCCAGAAATAATGAAACAATGAACAGACTGAAGTTTTTAAAAGGCAACAGATGTTTCTTATTGTGTCAATAAGATGATAGGAGTGGGCGGAGAAAAGGAGTGTTGGGAAAACTAACTGTGCCCTTCCCTTTTTTCTCTCACAGGCTTTTGTGTTGTCTCAGCTGCCTGCAGAGCTGCAGTTTCAGCAGAATTATGTAGAAGCGTCTGAATCTAAAGTGTAATATCTGAGGACAAAATCATGGGTGTTCCAGCTTTTGCACTCAGGATTTTGTAATTGCCAGCACTGCCGCAGCAGCAACAGGATCCATCTGCCCTGTCATGTGAAGTTACCCAGATTGCTCTGCAGGGTGAGTCTTGCTATCCTGTGTTCCTCTGCAATCATGTCAGCAAAATACCGTCCCTCTTCCTAGTTAAAAAAATCTGCTGAAATCCTAGCATAGCAGTTGAAGTGTTTCAAGACATCTCTTAAAGCACCAATTTCCCATCTACACAGTCCAAGGAATCCCTCTCAGCTGTAGCTTGATAAGGAGTTTCCATTGCAGTGAGCTGAGTAATGCAATAGTAAACTAGAATGCATCTTTAACAAGGTTCGTTGGTACCATTCAGTCTGCCAGATACTGTGTTTGGTGCCAGATATTTGGCAAGCAACAAAGGTGTAGCCATACTGAAAGGTCTGGACTTATCAACCAATTCGTGCTATTAACAGAGAAGAAGGAAGACAAAAGCAGAAACACTCAACCTAAAGAAACATAGCGACTTGCTCAAGGTCTCACTTCTTGAAAGTGTCTTGATAGTCCTGATTTCTGCAGCTGTTTAAATACCTTATTCCTCCCCTAAACAGCTGAATATGTTTAAAATTTAACTCTTTGGGATTTGCCAACACAATATCAGTTGCAAGCGTGATTTTTTTTTTAATCCTACTGCTCTTCTGCAAAAAAAAAAAATTACACAATTTTATCAGCAAAAATTGATTCTTTCCCTCCTCTCCCTGCCAACATTTCCCCTGCCGTCAAAGGGAATTTCATTAACAAAATCAGCACTATTACATTTTCAGAAGAGATAAACAATTTCAGTTAATCAAGTCAAACAACTAGGGCAACACTGTCTGAAAAGAAAAGAGCAAGCTGGATTTTTTCCATGTTAATTCCTAAAGCAAATATTATTTAAGATACTTCTATGAATAATTTCTGCCACTACCAAGAACTTTGAGCTTATTCAGGGAGCAGGTGGTATTGGCTCTTCTATGCAAAAGAGCCAAATAAATCCTACACAATTCCTTATGGATGTAAAACACAACTCTGACTCAATCAAGTGGTCTAGTCTAAGGATATCTGCATTTCATGACCAAAGAAGGGAATGCTGGAGGAAATAGGCAAAGCCAGTGTTCTGGCAAGATAGATAGCTTAGTCACCATTCAGGGTTCAATCCTGCAAGATATTAGATATTCCTCAGCTTCTTACAACTGTTAAATCCCCCCAGTTCCATGGAAATGAAAGATGTTTGGATTGAGTATTACTTCAAAGTCATTTTAAAATAAACACTAATAATACACAAGAGAAAATTAAATTCCTCTCTAAAATGAAAAATTCAATGAAAAAAGTTCAAAGCTATGAATGAAAAAAATATATACAATTATTTTCCCCACGATTTTGTCCAAGAATAGTATCTCAATTCTGAAGCATCAGACTGTTTTTAAAATCCATTGTAAGCAGAGATTATTGCAATCTAGTAATAGTAATGTGCAGAGTCCAGAAAGACCAACAAAAGAGTTTACCTACAGCTACAACTTCTACAAAACCTACAACTTTGGGCTCCATATCTTGCTCTTTCTCCACTACCTCTAAACAGATTGTGACAGTTCAAGGTATAAATAACTCAAGATGGACTTTATTTTATGTTTATTATTCTAACATCAGCAATAGCATGTACCACACAGATAAAGATTCAAGGCTGAGCATCCCCCAAACACTTTATTCCAGAAAAGTGTAGGGAAAGTCTTTCCTTTGACCACCAGGCACAAAATGCATGCAACAGTGATCTCAGCTATAACTAAATAGCTCCTTCCTCTCCCTCCCAGCAAAATAATAAGTCAATTGTTAGATATGTGTGTAAATTCAGGATAAGGTCTGTAATAGGTGGCTATTAGCAAACTAGTTTCTGCTTCTTCATCCCACTGCATTTTTCAATTCAAATGCTTTGTCATCACTATTTGATTAATGCTCAGTGCTAAAGTTCCCAATCATCAGCTTATCTTAATTCAAAAGCAAAACACAATTAAAAAGTTCTCAGTTCAGAACAGGATGATACTTTGATGATACTAACCCACACAACATATTTATGCATTAGGATAACGACCAATATTTTCCATTAGGAAATACTGCCAATATACCAACTGTTTTCTTAATTAAATCCTTTACTAATCTGCCTCACCAGCAATATGAATAAGAATTTCCTAAGCCTAAATTGACAGCTCTTTGCAACAGACATTTTTCTTTACCATAAAAATTTCCAAATTTGTTGTGTAAAATAAAACTGTATTCATATTACATAAAATACAGGAAAGCGTAAATCCCAAAATTAAACTGCACTGAAAAGGTACCCAAGACTGAAGTTGTAAACCTAGACCTAAAGAATATGAACATCTGAACTGAAGGAAAGCTATGGGTAAAACACTATGGAATAGACAAAATTCCTGACTTAATAAAGCTTTCTGGGCATGCAGAAAGCTCGTTCCTGCATGACTGGACCCTTTATTTGTCACTACAAAGACTCATAAATTAACATAAAAGCATTCAGCAAGAATCTGCTGTAAAGTTTTCCCCTAACTCTAATCAGATTCAGAAAGTCCCAATGCAGATCAGCTTGCAGTTACCATTCTCAGTGACAGCCAATGCTACACACAGCTATTATGATTTTTAGAACTGTGTGTATATCCATAGGTATAAATGCCAGTGGCACAGCTGGCACACAGAGAAGTTGCACGGCACACAGTCTGCACACAGCACAAAACCCCAGAGACATGCTTTCTTGGGTTTAGTACAAGGTAGGGGTGGAAGGTGTGCAAGAAAGCTTACCTTCTAAAGGTGAGAAAAGGGTAAGAAACAGGACAACAAAAACAGAGATGCATACAGTAGTCATAATAAGGAAGTGATAGTGACAAAATAACTCAAGAGGCAAACTAAGGGTCAAGTGCCAAACAACAGAGGGCAAAGTGATTTTATGTCTTGGTTACATCAATGTTAGATTTCCTGCTGGACTCTATTTACTAATCAATCTTCAGGTCTCAGTAAGATTTTTATAATATTTATGCTTGTTTGTTGCTCATAGCATTAACCCTTAAAAACACCTTCAGCAATTTAATTCCAAGTACTCAAAAAGAACTTGGCAGGAATTTCAGTTATGCTGCTGCATTTATTTGTAGGCTCGTAACACTTATGTTTCTGTCTGTCAGACCTGGTTTACAGTCTTCTAGACACTTCAGAGCAGCACTTAGCTCCAGGTAAGTGGTTACAGTCACTCACACAGCTGAACACTGAGTTGTAAGAAACCAATCCTGTCCATAAGGCAGCTTCACAGGCATCAGACTTACCCTCTCCAATCTAACAGATTTCTTTGCGACAAGACGAAAACTTGAAATTTACTCTCATGTACAGAATAAAAATGGGGCAGGGAGAAAAGGGGCAGGTTCTCAAAGAAGAATCCCCCAAAACTGACTAAAATTCCTCAATGCCAAGCCTTTTGCCCAAGGAATACAACAGTAGCCTATATTTTCTAGCAGGAGCTAGAAGGAGAATCTCAATCTCACTTATGAATGCCCAGCTATGAGACCAGCTGAATGTACAGAACAACAACTTTCATACCAAACCTTCCTATGTCAAAAATGATCATGTAGGGTACTTATACATAGGGAAAATATCCTTCTCTGAGTGGAATACGCCATATTCTAGGACTTCCCAATCATGCTGAAACTAAATCTGTCTTCTGTTTGACCACTGAGTTGCAGTAAACCACTGAACCATCTTCAAATGCCACACTAGTTTAAGTTTGCTTTTTGAGAGAAAGCTCATTTTAAAAGAGACATTAATATATTTATCTCTGAAGATATTTGACCCTGAAGAGATTATATGATGCGATTACATAGTGTTACAAAACTGATGCACAAATCCATATTTCAGTGGTCTCAAAAGCACAAGTTTAAAAGGGTAAAACAGTAGACAAAAACAAGACTTCTATATACAAATGTAGATATGAAAATACCTTGCTTGCCCAGGCATCTTCATCCCAGGAAGTGAGTTGCAACACACGAATTATTTCATTTATCTCAGCACTCATTTTCTCTACTGTGAAATTGCGATTTTTCAAGGCCTCTTCTATTCCCTGGCTTTTAGAATTTTTTGTGGTTACAAAAATCTTCATAGCTGTGAAAATACCAGAGATTAGAAAAAGGTTTTTTTCTAGAACAATCAGTAGTCAAGTTGACCTTCTATGGTATTTGTATGGAACATGTTCTTTTTTCATACATCATTTTATCTCAGAGAGTGTAGTTTTAGTACAAGAAGCACAGTTCTAACTGATTACAGATGTCAAGGTTATTTTTAATAAACAGAAGACATGGGAACTCCAGTTCAAATCAGTAATTCAGAATGGAATTTAAAAACCAAGCAAAAAATACCTGAAATAAGTACTGGCAATAGCTCCTTCACTGTATTCATGGAGTTCACCAGCATAACCCTGTGTTCCTGATGAGTTAATTCCTGTTGTCTCTCGTCAATCATTTTGGCCATCTTTGTCATTCCTAAAGATTAAAGTAATTGAACATTGAAACACTTGAGATTTCTAAACAAGAAAAAAACATAATGATTGAGGAAAACTATACTGAAGTTTAAAATACTTTTATTAGCAGCTGTTACTTTAAACACATTCCAGATACTTCAGAGAAGTCACCTATTCAAAATGTACCCACTATGTAAAGTAGAAAGGACTACTCAAAAGTCTTGATTTAAAATCCTATCAATAAAATAGGAAAATGCTTGAAATTACTGTTTTAGGACATGAAGTCACTTAAGGAACACTGGAAGCCGACTGGGGGTGGGGGGAGGAGAGGGAGGGTGTCATACTGTCTGTTAAGATTTGATTCATGCCTTAAGTGAAGGACAGAAAAAGGAAACATCAGGATTTTGTTTGCTTGGAGGTTCTACCAGAGGTCAAGAACTGTATTTATTTACACTCCATATTTACAAGAAATATTTCAGTACCCCAGAAGCCTGAAAAGAATTAAATTTATTCTAGAGCAGATCTATTTTCAATAGCTAAGACTTGTGAGGTTTGCCACACATGGAAACTTCAGACACAGCTTCATAAAAACTTAAGATTATCTAAATTGGTGCTGTTGTAGTCCTACTCTTTTTCCTCCAGGGCATAAAACTGGAAAGAAGCTGTATATTCTTTGACTGAATTACCTTTCTGCTGGTTAGCATCTTGGGCATCTGAACAATGCTTTCATGACATCACTGAAAAGCAGTAACATCCTCACACAGTGCAGAGAGGCAAGCTGTGCAGAACCACATTTCCTCTTAAGTGAGCAAAACCTTAATAGGGAATCGTGTCCCACTCTCTACTTGCAGCATAAAACTTACAAGCACTTCCTTGACTTTAAGTGTACCTGCTCACACTCCTTTTATTTATATAGTACTCACATGAATGGTTAAGTTCAGATGCCCGTTAATATAACTGTAAGGAACAAGGGTGTTGGGTTTAGGGTGTTAGGTTTTGTGGCATGGGCTGCAGGTGTTGAGCAGCAGCCAGATCAGGCAAAGACAGAGCTTCTACAGAATTTCAGAAGCACAAGGCTCACTATTTATTCAGAATACCATGAGTTTAGAGAAGATGATTTGCAATAAAGGTAACAAGCCTATATCTCACTCTAAGAAACTAAGACACTTACCCAAGACCACTGTCATATATATGTAACTGCAAATTATGTCTGTGAGGCTCAGTGAAAAGAACCAAACACTTGTAACTGAGCCCAGTAGGGCAAACTGAACTTAGGGAAAACTTCCATTTTAAAGATATATAAGACAATAACCACAGAGAAACTAAAGGTGGATATATCTTCTCTTTCAGGGGAAGAGAAGATTGCCCTTTTGTTATATCTTCTCTTCAAAATGAGGCAAAAACTATTTAATTGAAGGTAATTTCTGATGGGAAAGAATAGTTTAGAGAACTCTATACCTCCATATAGAACTTCAAAGTTCTTCCACATCTAGAAAAAGGGTCAAGTATACACATGTTCAATAAAAACAGGGTAACCTATAAACATACTCTGAGCCACGACAACTCTTGGTCATTTCATGTATTACCTAGCCAAATTACACATGTATGTATAATATAAAGTCCTAACTAGATTCCTGCTGATTTTATATAAGCATTCTTTAGTTCAGTGTAATTTTAATTCCAACATCTTCCTACACTACCCACATCTCGGTTTCACAGAATGCTTTTATTAAATACCTTAGCTACTTCATGCTGAAGCATTTGAAATACCAGATGACAGAGATTAATGGTAGGTTTCCTCTAGAGCAATAAAGAGATAGAGACAGCAGCTCCTCACTTACCAATCACTTCCACCACTGAAAGTGTGAGTTAACACAGTGAAGCAACAAGTAGTGAAGGAGCATCAAAAAGCAAACCTAGAATTTCCATAACAGCTGGGCTTTTGTATTATACTTAAGACAGCTATTTCTGCAACCTCATTAAGATGTTAATATATGACATGTAGCTTATACTATTCCAAGAAATTCTTACTGGGCTTAACTATCTCAGCCAGTGCAGACATTTTATCAGCTTAATGGATTTTATATCTGTGAGTGCTTAGTCACACAGCTTTTTCATTTTTTTGTTTTATCCTTACTAATGCATGCTTACTTCCTTCACAGTATAGGAAAAGTACAGTACATACCACCCATGTGCATATGTCATTTACCAACATCTTCTGCATTCTTAAAAGAGACTGTGAAACAGAACGAGTCATTCTTTCCAACAGAAACTTCCAAAGCAATTGCTTTACCATTGTCCCAGCGTTCAAAACGTGGGTGAGGAAGGTGCTGGAGGGAAAACAAAGTAGTGGAAAAGACTACACATAGTTTATTTATGAAAGACTGGAGCAAATCAAACCTGGCCCTAAATTCTTTGTGTAAGTCACCAGATCCTCCATTGTCTCCACCACTTCTGCCACAGTCAGATATTCCAATATTCCTTTGCAGACACGGATGATTTTACGGACCTAAGAGAGGAACATTCTGTCAGATAAAGCTACGTTACACTTGAATTAGAAATGCAAACCCGTTATTAGAACAGTTCAGTTATAGCATTTGCTGACATGACAAATGGGCAATCACAAAGGTCTAGATCCTGAATAAGTTATCCAAAATGCCATTAGCCAAGTGCTGTAGTGGCAAGCCAATATTTAATCAGCTTTCCACTACTCAGAAATGCAAAATCCTACTTCCAGTGTTTTCACTTTGTATAATAAATGAAGGATAGCATTGAGAAAATAGGTTAGAAAGACCTTCATCTATGTATGTTGTCATGCTTGAAGTTTTTCATTGCAATTTCATCAATAAAATATTTAACTTAAATCACAAACCAAAACTACACAGAAAGCAGATTTCAAGCTTTCAGAGGAAGTATCATTCACCATACAGCTTTACATATGGATAAAGCACTACCCAGCATTGCAGTAGGGAAGATTGATCCAACATCTTAAACTTTCCAGAAAATTTGTGAAGGCTGTACTTCATTTACCTCTGGACCTCTGCCTCAGCTTAATTTTTTTCAGTTCTCAGTAAGTAAATCTTCTAACCTCTGAACCACATTACTTGTGACATCACTATATACAATTCTTATGCAAGAACAAGTTAATTAACATTTAATTTGTATCAACCACATGCAGCGTTCAGCACAAAGCTTTCTCAGAAACTCATTTCAGTTTGCCCCAATGTTACTTTATATTGAAACATAGGACAGACACATGCCAACTGAAGTACTTGTGAGAAGTCAATCATTCCTGACTAATGCCTTTCTTTAGCAAGGAGTTGTCAGGTGAGTCCCACAAAGCATTAACTTCACAAAAGTCAATTCATTTCCTAAACTCTAGAAAGAGAAATTAAAAGCCATTAACTTCCTTGAAAGTCCTGTAACACTTCTATTAAAAACTATTTCAGAGGAACATGCTAACAGTGCCATGAGCTGGTTAAATGAGACAAGGATACCATGTTAGACTCCTCAGAACAGCAAGAAGACCAACACAATTCCGTAGGTTAAGAAATGGTGAAGAATTAGGATTAACATCAGCATTTCTAATAGCATGAGCTTTATTCCTCCACTGTAGCATGATCTTTCTTATTCAGAAATGAGCAAGACTCCACAAAAGATGCAGAAAGATGCATCAAAACTATGATTTGTAACAAAAAAAAAAAAAAAATCAAACACGAGACTTACTTGTCCCCGCAACTATGGCATTTTTTTGTACAACTGAGAATGGACAAACAGCACTTCTGAGTCAGTTTTTGGCTTGTGCAGCAGCCAAAACGTAGCAACTGTTAGATTTATCAGAATACATCTTCTGCCTGACTGGCCAGACAGTCCAAATTTATATTACCTCCCATGCCCCAAGGCCAATTAAATTGCCAGAGCTAATAAGCCAGACAGATGTTTTAGAGAGTGACCTAGGGCTTTTTACTGAAGTGAAAATATAAGGATCAGTAATGGGTGAGGTGAAGGGAATACAGAAAAGCATCAGGAAGATATCAGACAGTTGATGAGATCTGGCCTTTTGGAACAACAACCACAGGCAACACCTAAACATTAAGTCATGCAAAAATGCTCCTAATAAAACAGAGCAACAACTCTTAAGCTCCTTCTGACAGAAAGGAATGTAAAATATGCTTCCAATCAAGCTAAAATGGTCAAAACCTCATTAATCTATTTAATAGTTTCATTCAGCTAATTTAGTTAGGGGAACATTTTAATTAATAATGCTGTTGTGCAGGCACTTATGTCAGTCATGCTGGGATTCCTACCTCTGCTTCATCGAACGTCAGGAGCAAGTCTGATGTTCCAGAAAGGATTCCCCTTGAGCCATCAATGAGATAGTCACGAGCTGGTACTGAATAAGGATCTGCTTGCAGCATCTGGGCTGCCCGAACCAGTTTTGTGCAGGCATTCTCCACCCTGTGGAAAGCCAGCAGACAACATTTGCTGATTAGCTGCTGTCTGTATGACAACAGGCCCAAGAAAATGTTGGATTTATTTTTAACTTTACCATCTGAAGCACCGTGAGCAAAGCGATCCTTGTACACCTTTATAGTTTAAAAGGCAAGAGTATTTGTTGTATTTTTTTCAAACAGAAAGTCACCAGCAACCATACAACCCAGTTTTTCAGAAGTCACGCAATCTCCCCATGTAGGGAATGTTTGAAGTACCCCTTACAGAGCACACAGTACAGTGTCATTTAAGGAGAGCTCCCAGTCCAGCAAAATACCTTACATTCTTCATGACAAGGGCAGGGAGCAAAACAATTATTATTTTATGACTTCACAATCAAAGTAACTGTTAACTTTTATCAGCCTTGTATAGGCATTGTTATTCAGGTAGCAATTGCTATTAATAAATATTAAATGACAGCTACACATTAGGACAAAATAATATAGTTTTAAGAAAGACACTGTGCTCTGCTGTAGTCCAGGTCTTCAGAACGTTAACTCATAGAAAGAGCATTTCAAACAACCACAAAATGTAGTAGTAAGGTACAATGTTCAAATGCAGCTTGCAATTCCAGACATAAAAGCAGAATGATTTTGCAAGAGATTACAGTCTGCAACTACAGTAACACAAAACATACTTACAAGAACAAGATGAGCTCTGAAATGGTTCCATCAAACCATGTAACATAACAATTTTAAAAAAATCAAAAATTGGAAGACTGAAAATGTTTTGATTTTGTTCTCTTGTAATTACTTTGTGACACCTCTGGAAAATAAAAAATTCAGACTTTCCTTTCACATTAGCTGTGCTACTCATGACTGCAGTTATTGACTACACTGAGTGCCCTTTCCTCCACTGTCTCCCATTTCATTTAAGTGTAATGTAATTCATAATGCTCTGTGCATGTGAATGCCATGTGCTAATTCAATAACATGAGGTTCCAACAAACATAAAACACTTTTATTACAGTCCTACAGCAATGCTACCTCTTAGGACCACTTTTGCATGCTTGTCACATAGCCCATTTTCTACTGTCCACTTGGGCACACTCTTTCATCATGCTTTAATAAAAAGTACCTTAGGAAAGTTACAGTTAACCCATTTCTCCCCACCATGTTCTTTGCTAACACAAATACTAGAATTTAATAGTTACATCTAAATTTACCTAGTAGAAATAAGACACCCATTGCAGGAAAACACACTTTTGTCCAGAAAGTAACGTTTTCAGCTAATAGCTCCCTAGAGGAGATCAATTTGGACAAGCTGCATTATCGTAACCTGCTCTTTTTGGGAGACATCTGCTCAGTGTATCAGCTGGCAGGGACTCCTGACTGAGCAGGAAAATGCAGAAGGACTTGAAGGCAGAAAGTGGAATGGTCTGCTCATTAATATGCAATGCACTTAGTTGTGTTATCAAAGTCAACTGACTTCACTAAATTAGACTTCTGTGCTTGCTTCTCACATTTATTCTTTTCAACTCTGCCAAGAAAGGGATTAAACATATCATCTATTCAGCAGCTCAGAGCTATAGGCTCAGAAATACTTAATTTCTTACAGTTTAATTTCATGGTTATCTATTTAATACAAATAATTATCTCAAGGCTGGCTTTTTCATTTGTTAAGAATTAACATAAACACATATCACACCAGAAGTCGCCATACTTAATGAAAATAGTGCTTCTAAAGATTCAAAGTTTTCTTTTACTGCTTTTAGGGTTGAACCTCGTAAAGGTAAATGTGAATTTCAACAGAATAATGCCTATTTTGTATAAACTTCCCAATGCACTTAAAATACTTCAGGAGTGTAAGCTGAGTAGAAGAAAAGCATAGTGGTGTTTGAAAACCAGACACATTTCCTCCCCAGCAAAGCACACGTGCTAGAAAGCAAAAGATTTGGAAGAAAAGGTATTCATTTACTTCCATAAAAAAGACCCAGTCAACCAAAACAACAACACGAATGACCAAAGCCCCTAAAAATGCAATGAACCACATGTTCCATCACAAGAATCAAACACGTTCAGAAGTTTTGAATAGAAGTTCATTGCTATGGTGAAGTTTCTAACTTCTGTATTATATTGCAACATTAAAAAAACAACAACATATCTTAATAAAAAAGTGTGTTTATTTTTGAGGCATATTTACCATAGAACTATCTTAACACCAGCCAAGTTCTTTGTGGGGAAGACACTGGTCTCACGATATTTCTAACCATACTGCTTTGCATAGTCAATCAACTTCATCGCAGTAAAATGTATTCCTTACAAAACATAAGGGAACAAAAAAGTAGCTTATGCTAAACTGTCATTTTAGGTTTTAGGATTGACCTCTGCTTTTCCTCGAGTTAGTTTTTCAGTTTAACCACTACAGTTTAGATTACTTGCAGTTCTAGAAATATCAAATAAAAAGCAAATATTTTACATTTACAATAGTTTGTTAATACAGGTAGCAGCAACGCAGCTATAGCTCAGCTACCGAAATAATGTTAACATAGAACAGCATTATTGCTTGATTTGTTAAACGAGCTTGTGCAAGTTAAACAAATTCTTATTCTCAGTGTAATCAAATAGTGTAAACCCTGTTCTTTGCCTAGAGACTGCAGTTCTTCACTTCTTTACAAGAGAAGCTTAACAAGAAATAGGAACATATTGCAAAACATCTGATGTAAATTACATGCATTACTTATACTCCCTGGTGATTAACACAATTAAGATAAAGAACTCAGCATTTTTTAACTTTAAGTCAACAGTTCCCATGTGGTTTATGTCAGTAGCAAGTGAAGGGATGCATGATAGCTTTTCAGCAGCCAGCAAGTTATTTTGCTACACAATCACACTCCTACTGAAAAGCTTTACAGATTACGATAATATATATTTATTATGAACCCTCAGTGCCGGCATCAAGTCTTTCAAAAGAACAAACAGATCTCTCCATTCTCCAAGACTAGTAATCCTTTTAAATGGAGGCAATACGAACAGGGAACGCAGTGCTAGCACATGTGTGCACTGCTTCTTACCCATCATCCATGCACCACTATCTGCCAGAGCTCTAAAAGGAATGCCAATTCCTGAACTAATGCTTTAAAAACAAAAACTCCTTCTCAGGAAAACAAAACCAAAAAAAGACCCTCATCTGTTTCATTTCTTGCATCTAAATTCTGTCCTTTACAGCAGTAAAAGATAAGACTTCCTTTATAGCTCACACGTGACTTATTTTTCCCCACAACCAAGATGCCATGACAACACATGTTAACATGTCCCCATGTTAACAAGAAACAGTTAAGATGTACCAATTCATTTTGATATAAACTCCAGATTAACAAAAAAACCACAAATGAAACATGTTATCACTCAGAAAAACCACAGGACATTCCTAACTCAAGTTACTGCATCTAGGATAGTAAGTACTTTGTGAAGTGGGTGCCACTACTCTGACAGATACCTTGGGTCCCCATTTTACATCATATCACAACTCACGCAGTCATGAATTGCTGCAGAAAAAGTTCTTGCACCCAGCATAAAGTGGTACTACTCAGCAGTGCTTGTGTTACATTTCTACAGTAATTCAACTATTGAAGTCTTGCACAATTTGCTACATTTTGATCAAAGGTTGAATACAGCAATTAAAAAAAAAATCTTTTCCTTAATCCTTTATTAGACAAGGGATGAACATGAAGCTGGAAATTAATTTAAAACTCCACACATCCTAGAAAATGAGCACAATCAAAATTACATGTTTGCACACAATTCATCAAGAAGCAAGAAAAAAGCTTTGATCTCATTTCATGAAATAAACACTCGCCTCAAAAAATCAAAATCCCCTACAGCTACACAAGATCCCACACCAGGAACACAGCATGGTAAATACTGTAGTGGACTGTATCAAAGGCCCATTTAGCTCAGTATCCTGTCCGCAGTAGTAGCTGCAAGTAAAAGCCTAAGGAAGGTTGTGAACAAGATAAGCATTTATCACATTTCCTCTAGGCACTCTCCCATCCTTCAACTATTTTCAGTTCTTGGGACTTCCTGCAGTTTGTCTGTTTGATGACCCACAAAGGATCTCTCTAAGTACTTAGCTATTAACCTCCAAACCCACAGAAAGAGTTTGAACAGTACAGCTCTACAAAGACTCGCTCCCTACTGTCAGCTTACAAAGTTTAAAGCAATTCCCCCATCAAGTTCTGCACAGGAAAAAGACAAGTTTTCACCTTCTCCATGTAACTCATAATTCCTTAGACACTGTCAGGGCCTCAGTCCCCTCTGTCACTTTTCCAAGGCTGAAGAGTTTCAGTCTACTTTGCCTTATACAGAAGTAATTCCATGCCTTTGTTCTCCAAGCCTTTCTATGAGCTTTTTCCAGTCCTACTACAACCTTTCAAAAATTGTGGTTTTTACTACCAGTACGTGCAGTATTCAAGCTGTGGAGCAAAAATATATTGTGACATTTTGATCTCTCATTCCTTGATGATAACCCTAATGTTTTATTTACTTTTTGACCATTTTGAACAGGTAAGGATGCTCTCACCAATGTACAGTAGCTCCAAGACCTTGCTCACTATTGGCAACGGAAAGTTCAATCATCCAATCTGCCATTAGACCAGCTGCTCTCCCAAGCGTGCATAATTTCAGATATTTCAAAGTAATTTAATCCATGCTTAACATCAAGTCACTTCAGTTAATAAGGTACTGTAATTTCCCAGAGTATCCATTAACCTCTTTGCCCTCCCTAAGACTTGAGGTCATCACTTTTGCCTCACAAGTCAGCCTGGTGTCCAGAACATTTATTAACAGGTTAAAAACACAGTCCCAACCGAGAGCTCCACAGTCCTACTGATTTCCTCCTGCCATTGTCAGGGTTAACCATATAATCTTTTCTTCCACTTCCAATTTTCTCCTTTTCATACAAAAATTTTTCTAACTATCCTGTAGCTACTTCACCTTCTTAAAAGCCTCTAGACCCTGCCAAGTTTAGAAATCAGTGTATACCTGGACTATCCTTTCCCCTGTCTGTGATATTTCTAAGAATACCAATAGATTTATAAGGCAGAATTTCCCCCCTCAGAAACATGTTTTGATTCAGCCAAAGCACAGTATATACAGGTGAAGTCTCTCTGTTCTCTGATACAGAATTTCTAATCATTTATTCCAAAAGTACATCAGACCTATACATCTCCTGTTCCCCAGATTTCTCTAGAAAGTTTCTCAGGCCGTAGCATCACTTTGATTGACATACTGGTAGTCTCAACTGCTTCACTAATAATTCAGCTATTTCATTCTTGAACTCATATGCTAATACAACCTGCACCTAAGCATTATTTTAATGATTTGTTTTGCCAACCTTCAATGCAATAAACTAAATCCTTATTCACTGCCTACCATAAATTTTCTCTTTAGACAACACCCCCTTCTCCCTTTTATTTTCCCAGTTATCTCAATGCTTTCTTGTTTTGACTATCTGCCTGTCTGGTGTTTGGAAATAAGAGTAAAATACTCAGTAATTCTGTATACACTGATGCTGACAAAGAGGTTCCTGTAGGCAGTAGATTGTAGAGGAAAGTTACTTCAGTAGAAGCCTGTCAGGTGGCAGTAAGCAGCTTAGGAATTCCACAACAAGGTGTGATGTATCATTCTTAAGGCAACAGAAGGAGAAAGTCAGTTGTCCTACACACCAAGACACAGAATTAAGGATGTCTGCTGTAAGAGGACTAATGTCTAGTACACCGTCTGCAGTAAGTCACTGCTCCTCTAATGTCCTAAGATTTCCAGGCAGTTATGCTATCAGCTGCCTATACAGACAAATTCACATTTTTGCATCAACCAAATAAATGGAAAAAGATTGAGACACATATTGTCTCTGACACTCTAGGCAAACCTACAGGAGCACACAGCTAAGTACCATTATTACCCTGATTAATTTGTGTTACTATTTTTAAAGGAAGAAATACCATATATATGTACTCATATAAACAAATCATATGAGACAAATCCCTGCTGCCAAAGAGATTGTTCCTGACATTGGAACAGGTTTCCTGTACACACAATACAAGATTTACAATAAAATTAATTTACTTGATAAATGCTGGTGGCATATCCCTTTTCAAGATCTGGTCTTCTGTTGTCTGCACAGTCTCTTTTCCAACCTGCAGGAGAAAAAAGACACACTTAAGAATCAACTTCAAACTTCAGTGTCAATGCCAGATAAAACCAAATAGTGAAATAACAAAAATGTTTTGTACTAATGACAGGTACTTTCACCAGGTTCTTGTTGCTGCATCTACTTTTGAGACCACTATATACTGTGGTTAACTTAATTCTTTAGAAACCATAACTTGTTTCCTACCAACATCTCTACTAAATTAAATGGGGATGCACCAACACACACTTCTCCCTCTTCTTCCTACTCTCCACAAAAACAATTTTTTTTCCTGCACTGCATTGTAAAAACTCTATCTCTGAAGGTTTCCCTGTCCTAATCTCAGCAAGTCAGAAATCAAATTCAAAGCTAAAAAAATTACCCCCCTTTATCTAGCAACTTAGTCGATTAGAAAAATGTAATTAATTACTGAGAATACAACCCACATCCACACCATCCTTTAGGCAAAAAAATAATTATGCAGAAGCCAATAAAGAAAGAGAGTAGGATCTGGAGTCTTCTATACACTAGCTCTTGTGTTACACAATAGAAGTCTTTATAATTGGTAGCTGACTCTCTGAACTGTGAGATCACCAACTTGACAAAATATTTCCAGCTCCTTTGTTTGCTGTATTTTCCAGCTGAATAAGCTATTCAGAAAGGCATCACAAAGCAGAAGGTCTTTAAAGCAGACACCACTTTGTGTTAAGAGCTGCCAGACCTGCTCAAGCTAGACAAGATAGCCCTGAAAATCCCTGATCAGCTGGTGCTTAAAAATTCACTGGGCTTGGACAGAAGATGCAGTGTGTCAGTATGCACAGCACTTGCCAATTCTAATGCTGTACAGCCTTCCAGAACCACTGTTTCCTTGCAAAGTTTCACTGCTTGCCAAAAACTGTCTCCCTGATCAGCTTCTTTTCAGAGGAACTTCATAGAAGTACATCGGCCCGAGTATTTTATTTGCTTCAAATAGACTCGGCCTAGCCTCCCTCTTATTTTTTTTTTTAATCTTTTAGTACTACACTTACAATTGTTCACCCAGCTACTTAAAAGTAATGAAAGAGCAAAAAAAGTTAAAGATCTTGAATTTTATGGTAGGTTTCTGTCCCTTGTGTTCACAGTAGGTTCACCAACAGTCAGGCACTGTCCTGGTGCAGAGCACTGCAGTGCTGCTGGGACTCCTGAACTTCATGGCACTCCCTCAGGAGCATGATTCTAAATGCACCTCGTGACCCATGAGAGAGTATGCCTGCTTTGTTCTAATTATTTCCATTACACTCTGGAAACACATTCTTTCTATTTCTCACAGGTTCGCATGGACACATGCATGATCAAGGTAACACAAAAAATTTAGTAATTCCCAGTAGCTCTGGATTACACAGCATTAGACAAAAGAGGTGAAAATGAAGAGCAATACTTTATTTACAAGAATCACATCTTCAAGATTTATTTTCCTGCAGCTGTACCAAGCTGCATATAATTCAGTATATTGAAAAAAAGTATAACTTTAAAGACTGCAAAAAATAAAGCTTACAATGTGGGGGGCACTTCAAATTGAAGGTCCCTTTAGCAATTGTTATTTTATATTGGCCAGGTGTATTAGACCATACAAAAAGCATTTCATCAGTCTAGAAAGGATAAGTCTCTAAAAAGGATAAAAGGACAGATCTAGGTTCAGTAGTCAAATAAGCATTATTAACTACTTGTAGGCAGATATCTACTTTAAAGGGCTATAGATGCACATAATATATATATTTTTTGCTACGGCTAACAAGGTAGCTACAGAGCAAGCTTTAGTCTTCAAATGAAAGTAACACACAAAATAAGAGTCAACTCCTCTTCTGTTGTTTGGGGGTTTTCTGTTGAGATTTTTTAACCTCTAAAAATTGTCCTAAACTCCAATGACTTCCAAGCGCATCCATATGCTCAGCACCGTATATCACACAGAAGGGACACAAGATTTCCAGAAGCTTCGCTGCTGCCTCATCATAAAAAAAAAAAAAAAAGAAAGCATCCACTACCTTTCTAGTAAAAAGGACTTTCAAGCTTGTTTTAAGCACCAACACAGAATGTACTCCTGAATCAGTTTCAATATAAAACCTTGTTTGCATAGCTGTTATTTAACCTTCCCTGCTGCTGCTCTTTGCAGTTGTAGCCAAGGTATAGAAATGGCATGTAAAAAGCAAATATACTCCACATGACACTCAACAGGACAAGTCTCAAAACATGAAGACACATTCATGAGTAAAAATACGTATCCTCAAAAACATTTAGTGGGTTTGCCCTTCTGGCTTCGTGGTTAGGGGTTTTTGTTGCTTTGTTCCCTACTTAGTTTTCACAAGATCCTGTTTCTTCAGATTGAACTTTACATGGCCTAAGCAAGTTTTGGCCACACTGCAGTGTAACACAAGGTAACAATTACCCTCACCACAATCCAATACCAAGAAAATGAGGAAATTTTTTTGTCTTTAAGATGTAATATGTACATATTCCTTATTTCAGACAGGTAGCTTGACCAGCTTCCTGCTAATATAAACCAATGATCTGAGAAACACATTTTATTTCCAGACAACAACATGTAGAAAAAACCAACAGGATTCCTTCTTTGATCTTTCCTTGACTTCCTGGGAAGTGACAGAGTGATAGAGAAGCTTCTGCTATTACACAATGTTTGAGTGGCACTTACTCATGGTTCCAAATAAACTGCCCTGACTAACACACTAAAATAACCATCATTTCAACTCTGCACATCAGAGTAAGGGGAGGTCTCAAGCCAACCTTACCAAGACAGTTTCCTAGTTACACTTCTACCCATCCATCTTAATTTCCAAACTCTTTGGAGATTAGAGACAAGTCAGCTGGATAAAGAGTGAGCTACTTTAGTTCTGCCTCCCTGCTCCAAAAAGCAGGGAGCAAGAGGCAGATGAGTCAAGAAATAGAAAGGAAATGGGACTCAAAGTCAGAGGCTACTGAAAAATTATCTAGGAACATAGCTATAAGCAGGAAGAAGAGATTGAGATTTCCTGCTGCATTTAGCTTTTAAGCTTGTTTGTCAGTCTCCTGCAAGTCCTCTTTGCCACTCATTAGTAGAGCACCAGTATGCTTTACGCTTTCTGATGTGGAGAATTTTCTTCATGGAAAAGGAAGAAAAGGTTTTCATCAGGCCAAGTTTCTTCCTTATAAGCAGTTTTTTGTCATGCTTGCTTCTACTGCAGGACAAATAAGACAAGGTCCACCTTCTTAGCCTGCCAGATATAGCAAACAACAGCTGTTCAGTGAGAAGGAGAAATAATTTCATCTTCTGTAATTCTATAGGAGTTTGTTTAAACAGACAAGCACACAGTAATATCTGGCCCTTTTTACTTCTGCAGTTTGAAAGGAAAAGCTGCACATACCATATAAAATAAAACACACAAGTCATTAAGATGGGAGTTCAAAGTTTATTGTTTAAGGGTAATTTTATTTATTTTTTTTAAACAAAGATTATATATATCGCTGCTTGACAATTTGCCAAGTGCTGGAAGTGCCATTTTCCTCACAACTTATATGATTTCCCCTGTTAAAAGCGAAGATGACCTTAGAAGAATTAGTTCTTGCAATGTTCCAGAAGCTTAATTTAAAACATCTGTCATGTTAGCAAGGAGCCTAAAAATATTCCCTCATCATCATCCAGTGAACACATAATAGCCCTAGCTGTTACCTCCATGTCTCCCCCAAGAAATAAGCTACAGTATGAGTTCTGCTTGACAGACCCAAGTGCCAGACAAAGTGACCTAGGTCTGCATGCTGTAAAAGCAACTTCACCAGAGGACAACTGGATAAAAACCCACTCCCTGGTTTACACATTCTTCCACGTCTTGCACGCTTTCAGGAAGAATTGTGACACAATAGTAGGGACATGAAATCTCAAATCAAAATTTTCTTATTCACCAGTTCAGGCCTATCAAGTTCCCTGCACCTTCTTTAGATGTCTGTCCTGAAAAAAATTAAGTATTTGCATTAATTCTACAGTGACAACAGTCTCTACATTTCACAGCCACATCTAAAATGTAATTACCAGTACTTTTCACACATTCTGCATTTTAACAAAGTTAAACTGCCTTAGATCTCACAACTAGGAAATATTAATCAAGTTGAGCTAGAAGCAAGCCAAAGTTACACCAAATTTATGTTAATTCCTTGCTGACATAGATGACTCATATTTCAGTCTGGACTGAAAAAACACAACATAGATATCCATCCTGCCCCAGAAACTGAGATGTATCCTGTCCTCCCAGCATTCCAAGTGTTAAGTCAAGTAGAAGCATCCAGAAATAATACTAATCTTGAGGCTTTTTGGCCCTGTTGGCAAGAGAGTAATAGTAAGAAGTAAGATCACATTTCACCACAGGAAGTGCACAGATCATATCAAATGGCAGGCAGATTTGGTTCCAGATAGAGCAGGGCTGCCTATGAGAATCTGTGATTCTGATACAGAAATATTATACAGCAGCATCTCCAACCCAAGTTATAGCTACACATAGATAATAACTGAGACTATCCAGTCTGTTTTTTCCTTCATCAGAAGGATAAAATAATTTATTTGTTACAGAGATCACAACATAAGTTAGTATTCCACTTATCCACATGTTGGCACAGATATTCAAGAAGCCGAAGAAAGCAAAGACAAAATAATGTGTTCTCTATTACTTCTCGAGTAACTTTCAAATGTAGAACAGTAGTGCAGTTTCTTTCTGAAATTTACTGTAATTGACTATAGCAGCTACAAGGCAGATGTCCAATAGAATTCCCTTATTTCCCTTTGCTATTTAGTTAACTACAAAATCAGTGGTTACCTTTTATAACCCATTTTACTTTTTGAAAACACTGCTGAATTGACAGGTATTGCCACCTAAACAAGGCATTTTAATATGCCACAACTGAAAATGTAGGATGGCTACCAGGCCCTGAATTTTAGGATCTTCTAGTTGTTATATGCTTGTATTGACTTCTAGCTACCAGACTGTTCAACACTCATTTTTCCTGTTCCACAGAAGGAGTGGCACCACTTCCCTTATCAGCTCCCTTCTAGAGCATCAGTGCTTCCAGAGAACAGATTTTTTTTTTTTCCCTAAGTTCATGGCAGGAATGGCTCCCTGCAGGAAAAATATATAAGCATGAGAAAGAAAAAACACTCATCTAGAACTCTGTTATTGATGAAGACATACTTTTCACTATGTTTTTAATATATTGAAAACATCTTCACATGCTCACTAATATATGACTGAAGCAACAGCAACTCACAGCATTAGATCTTCTGGCATAAGCTCTGCCCCAGCAAATCTATCTTGACCAGCGGGATACACGATACACAGCTGTGTCATAGCAATTATCCTCCTTCTGTAGCACACTGGACAATCTGTCTTTCATGAGTCTCACTTTACTTGACTAACAGCTAATTCTAGTGTACACTAAGTTTGTGGTGTAAATCATTGCTCACATGTTAAATGCAATATTTTAATTAGCTACAACGGTATCTAGTTACATTAAAGAGAATTTAACTAGATATGGTAGGCTGTTTTCCAAGAGACAGCACTCATTTACAGTACCATTGAAAACGTGCAGCAGAAACTTGGTATTGTGTGATTATTTTTCAGCTTGATTTTGCTTTCAGTGCTCATGACCACTTACACCCACCTCTGCAAGGAATTCAGCATGAAGATGATCTGTTTGTATGTGGTCACTACAGCAGAAAAAGCTGATAGAGAATATTAAGAATCAAACTAGTGCCTGATGCAGCATTAATTCCAAGTTAGATGGAGACTCATTCAGCTATTAAAATTAATTTTTAAATCTTAAACTTACTATATGTTCATACAAGAAATCACTATCGCATAAAAAACCTTTAAAACCAACTATTTTCAATAGCATTTGCTATTTCTTTATAGACTCATTCTGAAAAACAATATAGTTTGAAGAGATTAAGAGTTTGGGGTTTTTGTAGTAAAAGCATATAAATTATGGCATAGAAGCAAACCTTACCAGTATAGTCCAAGTCTTTTATTAAGGGATGACATAACCAATAACAGCAGTGTAATCCAATTCCTAGCTGTCACTGATTGTGTTGAGAGCTTTTATCATTTAATTCATTCTACCTAATGAATTAATGAATGAATTTAATTCATTCTACCTAGGTCTGAGAGATCTAATTTCTCTCTCAGAACAACTATTATTTTCCATGCCTCTACAGTAGAATTTACTCTTAGCCACATTTACAGTCAGCTAAAACCTATTTCCACCCAAATCACTGCTGAAGCCACCCTACTTCTATATCAGTGTTTTGGACTAACATTAATATATATAACATTCTATTTCTCTATGTTCACCCAATTCAAACATTACAAAAGCATTACTCCCACCCTTGCAGTCCCTACCAGAAAGCCCAGCTCACATAATGCTGAAATCTGTGGCAATTCTTTCTACCAATGGATTTGTTTGGCCCTGTTATTGTAGGCAGTGGATTCTGCACATGCTTGACAGGATAAACAGACTTTCAGTAGTAGTTTCACATTAGAGCTAAAGCAATTCTCTTATGAAACAGTGAGGGAAAATTAGGTAATATGAGCAAGCAACTTGAAGGTTACAGTGCAGTGCCATATAAATATGTAGGCTAAAACTGCTTCTTTAGTTAAGTTCCCATGATTGGCAAAGCTCATTAGAGCCTGGGTGCACCTCTTGCATACAAAAAGAATAAACCTAGTCAGTGGTAGTACAGAAGTTGTAGAGAAGCAAAGCCTCTAAATTTAAAAAGTATTTAAATTTGACATTTAATCAAAAAGAGACACAGGAAAATCCAACTGCTCTAAAACAACAGCTTTTTGTTTTCTTCACTGCAGTTTGTTAGCACAAACACACAATATCATCCATTTCACATACAACAGTAAACCATAAATGTCACGTTACAAGAAGGTTGACAAATAACTCCACAATAGGAAAAATATATTAATGCCATATAATATATAGTATATTAAAATACATTAAAGCAATTTCTATCCTCATACAAGCTTAAGAGACATTAATGAAAAAGTCTTTAAATCTTGGAGAAACAAATATTAGAAATGAAGTTTCTGTAATTACTACAATAACGTAGTTAGGAAAAGAAACATCACTACTCTGAGCAACTCAAGAACAGGCCAGATATTCCAACTATATCCCCCAGCCCTCCCCCAAATTGCCAAAGCAAAGCTGTTATGCAAGAAATTTACTTGTGTTTGACAGATAAAACACTTTCTATTCCATGGCTTTGATCTACAATCATCACAAATGTCAAGCTGGGAAAAGGAGAAAAAAAATAAAAATCAGATCAACAAAAAGATACATTCCTGTCTTCCTGTTACATGAGCAGTGGGCCGGGCTCAGCTGGTCTGACAGCTCAAGTGCCAGTGGAATCTAGTCTGAGAGCTAAGGAACACAGGTTTTGCCAGCATTAAATGAAGAGAAATTAAAGAAATGCCATGCTATTATGTTTTTGGTTTTTTTACTCAGAAAAACTCAAGCCTAGTGAAACTTACCTAAAATTTACTGAGGCTCCCACTCCCCATGCTTTCATTTTTTTGAAAAAAAAGGGAACATTTTATAAGTGTGGCAAAGACTCAAATTGCACATCACTTGCCACAGTTAAGCCCATGGTTTGGCAATTACTAGCCCTTCACAATCCATTTTTTTGTTGTATCAGGGCAAGCTAAATAAAAAGTGACCTTTTTGCTAGTGCTCTGTAGTTCGAGAGAAGCCCCATTTATTGATCTCTGTTATTCAGCACAACTATTGTGCTGCAAAAGCTGCAAAGACAGCTAGGCTCGTGAAAGTGATTTTCACTGTAGTCCAAACACTAGTCAGTTTAATTTGTCAGCTCACCTAAAAATCTGTAAGGGTTATGAAGTAATTTGAAAAAGCAGTAACAGAGCCCACTCAACACTTGGAAGAAAACTTCTTATTGAGTGTAAAAACAGAAGCTTTTGAAGACTTAGCTGAAGGGCAAAGAGACACCTGTATACACATTAAGAGGTTGAAATGTGAAGCACCTTTTGTGATTTATCTTGACCAAAGCTACAAAAAACCCTATGATTTCAAAAGCAAACGGGCACACCAAAACAAGGTAAGCTTCCAGTAACTTCCAGCTAAGTGCTTGATGCAGCAACCTTTTTCTAGTGGTAACAACTCTTCAGATAAATATTCAGTGCATCATATATCCCCTAAGCAAGTACATGAATGTCTGCTAGCAACTTACAAGGTTTCTGGAGTTTAAATAGGAAGGTTGAAAATGCCAGTTTGCATACAATTAACACATTAATTTTTTCACTCAGTTATGTATTGCTATATCCCATGTTGCACTGACGAGCTAAACCATTCATTGCCTATAAACAGATGGGTATCATACTCATTTATAAGAAGTCCATTTTTTCTAACCCTAAGTTTGTGGTCACCAGGAACCAAATCCACCCAAAACCACTCACAACATATGTTTCTCACATGTACTGACTATCAGTCTAGTTGAAGTCAGTTTCTGTTCCTTCCAGCAAGTATTTGTGCAGGTGAACAAAACAAAGCCTGCATAAGAGAACGAAGTCTTATTCATGCTTCCCTCATCTAAAACACTTGCAATATGCAGCCTCTTCCAAATTCAGGAAAAGTCTGGAAGACAGGAGAAGCAGCAACTCAGCTGAAAAAAGAGTTCTAGATGACAGCTTTTAACAGCTCCCCTGCTTGACAGGAAGAGTCAGGCTGCCGAAACTAAGAGCTGATACCCAGCAGAAGGCTGAAAGATGAAAATGGGTAAGGAAGTTGATATGGACTTTCCTGGCTCAGCCTTTAACAAGCTCCCCATTTCGATGCACCCATTCAAAAAGAAAGGCTGAGAACATTCATTAGTTTGCCACCACACAATGGCTTAACTAAGGTGACCAGTGTGGCTCTCATCAATCCAGGGGTGCAGAACTCACCACCATTTCTCATGCTGTTACTGTGGCACTTCTGTGACTATACTCATCTATGAAATGAATGGCCACAGCTGTTTTCTTGCATGCTTTTCAGCATTTAAGGAGGGGCAGGCTTGTGTCTAGATCATGCTAAGGTTCAGCTACTAAAATGAAGTCCAAATTGAATACCATTGTATTCTACTATTCCCACAAATGCAAGTCAAACATTGAGCAGTGAGACCAGAACAGCTGCAACATACCCAAACATTTTAAGCTGCATACACAAAGATATCTGAGCATAAAGCCTGGAAAGGTCACCAAAGCAGTACTTTCTCAGCTCTGTTTTCATCATTTTATTTATGCACCATATGTACCTGAGGACAAAGATTAAGCATGATACTTGCCAAAATGAAGCCTTCTTAAGGCATCACAAAAATATCAGATTAATATGAAAACTGCTTCCTGGTACTTCTTCCACAGACTGCAAGCTCTAATTATTTTTTGTTGGTAGATACAGAGTGAGGAGCCAAAGGCAGGAGGTGCTCTGCAGTCAGGGAAGAAATTTTTGGGAATGCCAATGACACATGGAGTGACCATTTGATGGTAGAATTAAGAAACCAGAAAGAAAAAAAACTAGACAAATCAGAGCCTGAGCTTCAGAACTAACTTAAGCTTCTTCAGGGACCCAGCTGGAGAAATCACATAGAATACAGTCCTAGACATTCTGGAGAGCTGGTTGATTTTCAAGGATCACCTGCTCCAAGGTGGTTTGTCCTGACGAGCAGGAAGACAAGCAAAAGCGGCAGGAGGCCTGCCTGAAAGGACAGTGCTCCTGCCAGGAGGAACAGAGACATTAGCTGAGCATGCAGGGATGAGGACAGTGCCATAGTGTATCCAGAGTTGAACCTAGCGAGGGGCATGAAAGACAACAAAAAACACTTGTGTAAATACAGCAGCAAAATAAAGACTAGGTAAAATGTAGGCCCACTCTGGGATAGGTGCGGGGGTCTGACCACAACACAAAAAATCATGTACTCAAAGACTTAGTTACCTCTGTCTTTTCTGAGAATGTCTGCCTTCAGCAGTCCCAGGTCCCCAAGATACTCAGAGCTTGGCACAAGGAAAATTTGTGTTTGCTGAAAGAAAGTCAAGTAACATTTGCTACTCTGTGGGTATTACAAGTAAAATGCAATGCAACATTACAATTGGTCTCTTCATAAGTGTCCTAGGCCAACACTAACAGAAACAGCCTGTTTCTTTTCTCCATTCTTCACTGGAGAAACCCAACATGAATCATCAGCTTCCTTCCCTACCCATGAAGTCAGAATACTCAGAACCTGTTCTAACACATGTTTTCTCAGTGAGAGAAAGGGTTAGATATCATCAGCAACTAAGAGTCAATAAGCTGACATTTCCAGAAGATCTTGAAAGGCTTTGATAATGAAGAGGTTTTCAGTTTTTTGCTTCTGTCCCCCTTCATTAGCTACTATTGTTACCCATTGCTCATTATTCATATTGTAAATAGCTCTCCTGAAGCATCAGAACAATACTGACTTCTGAGTAAGAGATATGTTACAAACTGAGTTGTTCAATATATTTTGACATAAATCTTTGGTTCTAGTCTCAGGATATGGGCAAGTACAAGTCGTACCTCAGTACACTTTAATTATTAGGCAAAGTAAGTGAAGGAAAGGTTTTCCCCCTCTATTGATTCTCTAGTCAGTCTTTCGTATCTTCACAGATGCAACTAGGGCCTGATTTACTCCAAGGGCAATCCAGACCTACTTCCAGGTATTAGGCACATGGGGTCATGCCCCCATTCCCCCCCACTCCCAGTTCAGTTTTGAGCTGCTGGGATGCTAGGCTTGTGTTTAGAAGAGATACTTATTGGCAAAACCTGTAACTGAAAAGAAGATCCAGCCTTTATTTGATAATTTCATCTCCCCATGCAGCAAGTCACCTTGTACCCACAAAGTATCTTCTGAAATGAAGGTAGCAATATTCATTCATCTGGTCTATTTCCATGGCTCAACACAATTTGTTACTCTAAACTCCAATCACAGAGCAATATTTAGAGTTAATTCTCTCTCATCTTTTGTCATAAAAATTGAGGAAGAAACTATACAACTAAACATTACAATTAATACAGTGGATAAAATTTAACAGTTACCAAAAAATACACTTTACTGTTCAAATTCAATAACAATACTCCTACAGCCGTGTTTAAAGATTAATGTTAGGAAGGCTATCAATTCACAGAAATCAAGAACTGCTTCTCAGCATTTGACTGAGCAAGTGATAGAATATGATTTGTGCCACTAAAGGAAAAAATATTTCTTAAGGTCTAGTTTGCCAGTCTGACTCGCTTTTCAGTGTGAGTAGTATCAAGCCAATAAGACTCAGCAAGACAATGCAGTCAGAAACAGGAGCTTAGGAGAACCTCACACAAGTCTTCAACAGAGAAGCAGGGATAAAAAGCTACAGCTTCATTGTATGCAAAGCCACTATCACAATTAAGCTGCAGTTAAAGCAAGAACTGACTAGGATTGACCCACTCTCTCCTTTGAAAAATCAGTTGGCATCATGTCCAGTAACTAGAATTAAGTCCTCATTTGCTAAAAGTTCTTTAAAACCACTGTTTGGATCCACTCCCCACACCCAATCCTCCCAAAGATTTGCTTCATCCAAATTTCAACTATATTCGGAAGGGGAAAACACTTGCAAATTACTCTGTGTTCTAAAGGTACATATTTCTGAAGCACGTCTTGTTTGTTTAATTTTTTATTAACCTCTAAAAGGAATTGCACATCTACAGTCTAATATCACTATGTGGAGAAAAATACCTTCTTGCTTCAAAGTACAAAGCAAAACCACATCACTCTCTAAAGTTAGAAGACATGAGGAAGAATAAATTGCTAAAAACACTGGTCCTTAACGTGGGTTTAACTCCTCCCACACTGGTGTAATTGACTTACACAGAAAGAAAAGCATTTAGTAAGTTTTTCAAGGCAGGAGTGGTATTCACCAGATTCTTGGCATATGGAACTTTTTAGTCCAACTGGCACTTAAAAACTATCCATTCCACAATAGCAGTCCCAGTTTTTATGTCCAAAAAAGCAAGCTGCATATGAGGAAACATTCACCATCTCTATGTACATTTCAAATGAGAGAACAAAAGACGCTTTTCAAAGCTGATGGAGGAGACTGGAATAAATTAAGCATCCAAACACAACAACAGAACAAAGGGATTATTCCATTCAAATCAGAAACTAATTAATCACTTATTTAAAGATGATTCCTTACAGATACAAGCAAGAAAGAAGTTTATGATGAGCTTTTGTTATTACAAAGTTGCTTTCTGTCTGATTAATCACTCTTTTCCCAGCCCCTCCCATACACACACTCTAATGGGGTTTATCCACTTTCTCAGAGCATATGGCCACAGTTCCCACAATATGGCAAATGATCCCTGAAGCAATTGCCATACACTAAAGAAGGATGTTCTAATTTATAAAAAGGGAATTTTTTATTATTTGTAAAACACTAATCACACTTTACTACTCACAGAAAATACCTAGAAAGCTGTAGTGAAAGACATTCTCTCATGAGACCTTCAATCCTATTCTAGTGCTCATGCACTTGTCACAAAGTTTGAGTCCTGCAGAGTTAAGATGATCTGCTTTGCTGACCATTTCTTTGAGCTTCAAAATGTAACAATATAATAAACTGGAAATGGGAGGCACAGATCTATACATATCCCATGACAAGTTACAAGAATCAAGGAAAAAATGCAAAAGCCACAACCCCCTTGAGAGTAATCTTTGGCGCTGTGCAGCAAATTCTGTAAGGAAAAACAGCTTATCTTTTTCCTTTCTTCTCCATCCTTTTCCAAGATATATAAACATACTGCAAGCTAATTTTTCCCCTCAAAAAAAGACAAACTGCTCACAACAGCTCACTCCTCTCTTTGTACACTTGAGTTACAGGCAAGTCAGCTATGCCAAAAGAAAATTTAGGATGATAAAGCTGCTTTAGCATCTACTCTCCTCAACAGTCAGACCATTTCTCCTCATTCCAGGTGTTTACCCACATATTTGACTTTTGCTGCTGGAATCATGACAAGAATTTCAAGGCAGGCTGCATTCTTCACAAATTCATTTAAACAGGTGATTTCCAAACTGGTGGTTTGCAGATATCAGTAGGCAATTTACAGCCTGTCCAGGGAAGATGGATAGCCCTTTCCAAAGGGCCCTGCAACCCCAGGCAACTTCTCACCTGTCCAGGGGCCCATGCATATGCAGCCAGAACATGCCAGCGGCTTCAGGTGATTACTGCTGCTTCCTCTGCTGAGATGAGACAGTACAGCTGCTATAGCTACACTAAATGCAACACTCCCACAGTTAACTTTTTTGTTTGGTTTAAACTTCATGTCTCTGCCGAAGTACTGGTACGAAGTTCCATCTGTTTTAAGAGCTATCTGGGTAGTTTTAGTTGTGCCTAGATGGAGTAGGCTTCAGCTGGTGGGAGTTTAAAGAGACTGACCTCACAACTTTAGGAAGTCACAAAAACCTTTGACACACATGACTTTGACCCAGTACCACAGGGTCTTGTTCCCATCAAGTACAATCTCCAGTCAAGCTTAATCCTACTCTAGACTGCATTTATCTACATTTTAAAACAGTACTTGGCCCAGACCTACTTAAGGGAAACATCTGATAAACCCTGACTATGAGACAGGAGATTTATAATCCAAGAGACCCTTCCTGATGATTAGCCTGGTAATCATCAATCAGGCCCAACCTACCCAATCACAGTTGGTAACTGAGATACAGAAAGGCGCCAGGAGTGTTTCAAAAGCCCCCAAACCTCAGTAGGTAAATAAAGCCATATCACAGTATCCAACAACACCTTGAGAAATGTGGTCATCAGCAATTTAGTAGAGAGTAAAGCTATTTTTTCCCACTAAAAATAATATAATAGAAACTAGATGCATATAGACAGTTGTGAGACAGACTAAAAGGATAGCACAGAGGATGGAATTGCAGAAGATGCATCATCAAATAGACAAGCACTGTTTTTCTCAGAGCAGATCTCTGTTCTGAAAGATCTCAGTCACTTCGTTTGTTGCCATTAGTGTCTTAAATCATCCATTATGAGCGTTTCATAGCAGTAGCACTTTGCTCAGATGCCCCAAACTCTATGAAAATGAAGGACATGAAAACAGGGTAAGTCTCAAGCAACTGCTCTCAGGTAAAGGAGGTCAGATCTTTCAGACCATTGACCCAGTCCAAGAGCCCAGACTCTGAAAAACCAACACCTCCTTGAGCTGCTGAGCCTGCTCGAGTATTTTAAACTGTGTGCTTCCCAAGTCCCTTCTACTACCTTCATTTTCATGCAGAGAATTACAACCCAATCTGTCAAACTCAGCAGCTTCACCCATGACATTGTTGGTATTTGGCAGAGCAACAGCAACAGTGCTCTGAGGCAGCTCTGTCAGAAACAGCAGAGAGAAGTGACCAGAGTGGGCTATGCCTGTACTGACAGCATGCTGGAATCCACACAAGGCAGCATGGAGCTGAGAGCATTAGAGCAGAGCTGGCTTTCTCTGTTTGGCAATATAACATTGGTCTGAATGCAAATGCTCATAAATTCACTACTGCAAAGTAGCAATTTTTTTCCCCTCCATGAAATAAAACCATATATATAATGTGTGTGATTAGTTTATCATTTCTGCATCATCAGCCATCTTTGATAAAATCTCTGGTTTTAAAATAGGCTCAAAGTCCGAGTTTACAAAAAAACAAGAAACGAACAAGAAAACCAAAAGCTTGAAACAACTGGAAAATCTCCACATGGTTCATTTCTTCTCTGGAAAGTTCAACTAGTTAAAACTCAAAATTTCATTTTGCTCTCCTCCTTTTAACTAATAGGATATTTAGCAAGCTCAAAATTATTCCATACCTATTACGTACCCTTGACTATTATCCACTTCTGTTGACTTACAGTGTCACATCTTTCAGCTAAAAGAAATACCAAGAGCCAACCTTCCCATAAGAGGCGCACAACCACTACAAATATAAGCCAATACAAATATTAAGATTTTCAGTTCAAAGAAGGACCATTTTAGTACGTTCATAGTCTTGTGGTATCTGAAGCCTCTCCCTCAAATTCCTGGCTCCAGTCAAAGTTGATTTCTGTGCAAAAAAAGCTTCTGATGCTTACCCCCACATTATATTTTTACACAGGCAACAAGGACTTGACCGCACAGCTAAGAAACTTGATCAAAATACTTCAAAACAATTTGAGAGTTATTGTGCAAAAGCTATTCCCCAACAGAATAACCAAGATCCAGTGGAAGCAAACTGTCACATATTGCCAACAGAATACCAAGTCTTTCTTTGGTATTTTACTACAGGAATGACTAACTTGTAAAGATTGAGTTACTTCATTAACTTCGACAATGACTTGGAGTCTCTCTTCTGCTAGATTATTTTACAATTAGGTTCCGACAAGGAAGTATCTCTATGATACGTCCGCTGGAGAGTGAAAACTTCACATTAAAAAATCCATGTAATTTAAGATGGCTTCAGGGAAACCTTAAATACAGCATAACCATAATGACAAAAAATACAGAAATGCATGCCAAAGGAAAAATTCTGTTATGCAAGTGTCTAGCCAGGGTATTTACGAGGAGGACCCCTTTTGACTCATCTAATAGTCCTAATGTAAGACTCTCATATCTATCAACCTCTGTTCCATCTTGAATAGTGTATTATGCTAACTCCATCTCAGGAACGTTCAAGTTATTGAACATAGGTCCCTCCTTATAGCCATATAGTCATTTCCTAGCACATTTCCCATCATCTTCTAGGCCTCCCACAAGAATGGGTCTCAAAACTTCAAACACCTCTACCAGCAATTACGTACAGACATGATTGGAAAATGCAGCATTTAACTGGTTTAACTAACTGCAGAATCCTTACTATAGGTTGGGCAGCTGAACAGTAGTGCTGCTGTTTATGAAAATTTATCACTCAACAACTCCCTGCTCCTCAGCACTTCTCTTTATGTACCTTCTGATACTCACACTACAATAAGAAGCCCAAGCAGACAGCAAGCAACACAGCGAGCCAGCAGCTACATTACTCTCTTGGTTGCACTGATAACTCCATCTTTGCTGTCACCTGGGAAGCCACCAGAACGCTAGTAATTCGAGAACCTGTCTGCACAAATTCTCCTGCTCCTGTGAAACTGCTGTTTCATAAATCACCTTTACACTTTGGAGTGATGCACTGAAAACAGAGCTCCAGATAGGAAGTAGAACTTTAATTCTGCATTTTTCCTAATGTAGATAAAGCTGCATTTTAACAGATATGGACATCTTCCTAGTAACTACCACCTCAGATTACACCATTTCTATTTGCTCTTTGTGAATAAACACAGAAAAAATAATTCAAACCATCTTTCCTTTTATCTAACGAGCAGGCAAGAACAAAAACAGAAGCTTCCAAAACAGTCCAAAATGAAAGAAGAGCTAGCATTGGCAAGCTGCAGAAGGAAACTAATTGTTTCTGCATTTCTCTAATAAATGAGACTGTATCAGATCAAGTTTCTTTTGAGAGAAAGAAAAATAGTCACACAACCCAGTGTTACAGGGTTAGCTCAGAGAAGCAAAGCATTATTCCAATGTCTTCCTTTCAAGGAAAAGTATTTCATACACACAGACTTGACACCCTTACAGCCAAAACACCTATTACATCAGTGAATTGCTGCAGAATGATTGTTCTTCATAAAAAGATGAGTGCTATAGTCAGCAAGAAGTACAAGTATTCTAGACAGTCTATAATATTTATGGTCATGGCGACCAAAAGACCTAGTTACACTGTAGTAAACTGCAAAACCTCTAAGTGACAAATTTTTCCAGCAGCAGCAAGTGCTACCGGCCAAAATGTGATAAACACATCACATACATTAGTCATCTTGACAGTTTCTTATGCCCACAAGCCTCGTGATTTCAGCACACTAAAACATTGGTTAACAGTGACACAGTATTTTAACTTGCATAGCTATTCACTTTAAGGTAAAGTTTACTGGCAAGGGGGCATTCCTTGCCAGGAATTACTTAAGAATTTTACAGGATTCAAAATGAGCAAGCAACACGTGACGTTCAAAAATGACCTCAGTATCTATAAACAAGCTTAACAAAGGTGCAAGGTAAGTATTAGCATGTAAGTCTTAATGCAGTAGAAGAGTAGGCAATGTCACAGAGGTTTCTATATCGAAGAAAATATTCTGACCTTGCAACAGTGAGTTATTCTTTTGTTGATCATAAAAGTGCTAATACGACTAAAACATTTCAAATGTATTAGTCACTTGCACTTCTCACACTGCAGTGTCCATATCGCAAGTACTCAGATCTTAAAGAGACAAGCTATGCTTAACTGCTTTCAAGAAGTCGAGAGAGTCAGGCCAAATTTCCGTAACCTTTAGCTTCCCACAAGCAAATAGAAACTCATACTCGAGGCTACGTAAAAAAAAAAATTTACAGCTCCAGACTTTGCCTGGAAGCCACAGGTCTGTCCCGCCTCAACTCCTCCACTGATAAGGAAGGGCCGGCCTTCACCAATTTAAAAATGAAAGCCAAATGCCTGGGAGGTTTGGGCTTTGCCATTGGTCGGGTTTGGGATTTTGTGGAAAGGCTCACGCCAAGTAAGCGTTTTGCCTTTTATAGCGCATACACTTAAAATAGGAGTTTCCTAGGCAGCAAAGAACCACACAGCGTATCAGAGCCATCTGTGAAGCGTTTCGGGGCGGGTACGAAACCAGCAGCAACTACGGCGCTGCACTGCACTTTAATGTGATGCCGCTCCTCAGGTGGGCAAAGGCTTCTTCGCTCCGAGCCGGCGAGCAACTCGCTGTTGGGACAACGCACTGCTCCGCAGCACGGCTCTCCCAGCTCCCGCGCCGGTCGGAGCGGGAACAGACGAAGGCGGCTTCCAGGCGGGAGCCGCAGAGGTCCAGACAGCCTTCCAACTTAACCCTTTCCCGGGCCCGGGCCCCGCGCTCAGCCGGTCCTCAACGAGGCGGGGGCCGGAACACCTGTCCGCCACAGCCCGGGCCGGGCGGGCGCCGCCGGACTCCCAAGTTGGCCGCGGCGGCCAAAGTCGCTCCCAGGAGAAGGCGCGGAGGAGGCGGGCCGGCCGCCGCTACTCACCCGCACCAGGTTGCTGACAGCGGCCTGCACGGCCGACACGGGGGCGGTGAGGTCCGGGATGGCTTTTCCGTCCACCTCCCCCTCCTCGTGCATGATGACCAGGTGGGAGATCTGCTGAGCCACCGGCTCCAGGATGCTCTCGATAGTGCGCGTGTGGAAGACGGGCATGGCGGCGGCGGGGTGGGGGGCCGGGGCCCGAACTCGGCACAAACTCCAGCAAACTCTGCCCCTGCGGGCTGGCGCCCCACAGAAAAAGTCGCGGCCTCCGCGCAAAGAGGAAAAGAAGGAAGAACAAGAAACCAAACGGCCGCTCCGAGCTCCTCTCGCCCCGGAGCGGAGCGCGGCACACGGAGAAGCGGCTGCCGGCTCGGGCTCGCGGAGGCGGGACTCGAACTCGCTGCCCTACAGCCACCCGCTGGCAGCACCCACCCCGCACTGGCGCCGCTCCTCAGCCAGGCGGCGGCTTTTCAACCGCCACAACCCGCCCCTCTCGCGGCTCCCGCCCCCGGCCGCCTCGCCAATGGCCGAGCGGGAGCCGCCGCTCCCAGTGGCGCAACGCCGCGTCCATCAACATTCCAGAGCCGCCTTCCCCCTCCGCCCCCCGCCTTTCCCGCACCACCCGCCTTCCCAACCAAGCTTGGTTGCGCGGGCGCTGGTTTCCCAGAGTCGAGGTGACGTCAGACATTCTGGTGTCCATATAAGGAGACGATTAATGCTGGCGCGCCGGGATAGCGGGGGGCGAGGGCGGTGGGATTCCTGCGCCACGCCCGCCGCAAGTTCGCTCCGTTGGGCTGAGGCGGAGCGTGACCGGCTGGCCGGGCGTGCGGGGCTGGGCATCGCTGGGACGGGGGTGGCCGAGGGGAGGTGGCGCTCCTGGCCGGACCCGGTGCCCCCCGGCGCTGCTTGGGGCGCGCCGCTTCGTGCGGGGCGTGCGTTCTCCCCGCAGCCGGCCCTGAGCGGCCCGCCCTGGGCGCGGCCCCGAACGCTTCCGCCCACGCTGAGGAAAAGTGGCGAGAGGCTGCGGGCGCCGCTTCCCGCCCGCGCCCCGCGAGGGCTGTCCTCGCCATCCCGCTTCCCCCGTGCCGCCCCTCAGGGGCTGAGGGGACGCGGCGGGACAGCGCTGAGGCGGCGGCGGCCCTGCGGGGCGGCGCGTACGGGGGAGTGAACCTCGGCTTGGGTTTTACCGCTAACTGGTGGTAATAGTGGGAGCTTGTTCAAATACACTTAGGTGAGCGGCGTGGTGTCGGGGGAGGGAGTGCAAACCGTGGTCAGTGAGGAACATAAATTCTCACTTGCCCGTAGCGCCCGTGTGGGAGCGTAGCTGCCCGTCCCAGCGCAGCTTGGGCTGAGCCCGTACGAGCGCTGCCCGCTCTCCGGGCACTGGCAGCACTCGTATTAATAAAATAAAATGTTAATAAGGAGTTACGCTCTGCACTTCTTACTTTCTTTGATAAACGAGCACAGGTTCAGATTTGTAACGTTATTCATGGCTTGTAGGTGTTTTATCCTTGTGTTGCTATTTTAAGCTATAAATCAATGGCCCTTTCAGACTAAGTTGCGCTCTGAAGTGTTCCAGAGTAAACAATGTGTTTTCTGTGCAGTGTTTGAACACAGCCACTCCTACCAGCAGACACAGGGACATATAGAAAGTGCCATTAAATCAGTAAGCCTGTATGAGCTCAAGGATCTCTTTGTAACTTGTACCAGCCTTGTCATGGCTGGAGCTACACGGACAGTTACAAGTTGCAGGCCTAAAATGCTATGAAAACCAGATTTTGTGCAGGGTTAAGAAGTCTCAGCAACCCCTTTAGCTCAGAAGTTGTTTTTTTTTTTTTTTTGTTTGTTTACTGTTCTCTTTTAGTATGATAGAAATTGTATTTCTCTGTGTGTATTTGTCAAATCTGTAGTGGTAGAAATCTTAGTACTTACTTCCACATTGTATAATCCCACTTGGTTTGAAGGAAGTATACCAGTAGGCTCAATAACAGATAATCAAATTATGCTATTGGCATGCAAAACATAATTACAGTATCAGTCTTTCAGCAGTAATGAGTGTTTTAAATTACTTGAACTGTGCACTGTAAGAGTAGCTCATGTTTGCTAGTGGCTGTATAGCAGGTACCATTTTTAGCATATACATGCCTAGCAGTACCTCTCTCACATACAGTGGATCAGTAATAATGAGAACAGATAAAAATCCTTCTGGACAGCAGTGTGCAGGATCTGGGGATTACAAAAAGCAAGTAGTCCATGTCTAATAATCTATTAAATTTTGTTTTATGGAAGTATGCAACCTTACTAAACCCCACCTATTTAGTCATTTGTGGGACTTGCATATAAGCAAATCTCTTTGATTAAAAGTAATTTCTTTAGATTTAGGATTGTGTGTACTGACTTATGGCTGAAATACGCATGTTTATGGACATGACTTTCAGGAAAAAGTGTTATCTGATCATTATAAAAGGCTCATGTGGTGGCTCAGGTAGGTACAGTCACTACAGGCAAATTAAAATACAGAACAGGTAGAAATTTTTGGTGGCTTCCTGAAACTTTTCCTGCCTACAGGACCAAAATCTGTACTTGTATTTGGGATGTGTTGGTATTAAGAGTTTGTCTTACTATTTCACTTATATTGGTATAATTTTTGCCCATACAAAATTTAAATTTAATTATTTGCATTATGTAACTGTACTACATGCCCATCACTGAAATTTCCTCCATGCTGTTGCTGTGGCTGCCTAATTTTTGAAGCCACATCCAGCAAAATTCCATGCAATTAGCAGCAATACATGTAACACTGCTTTTCTGGTTGTTGGGGTTTGTTTGTTTCTTTTAAAGTACTAAATTTACTGAGTTTTCTCTTTGCTTTGCAGTATTCACAGCTGTCACATTGATGTCATATGAGTAACAGCTTTGAGACAGGTACTTTTTTCAAAAAGTTCAGTTTCTTACTTTGATGTTGCTTCCCCAGGTTCTACATTAGTCATTATTTCATCGGGTCCTAGTAGATGGTTAGAAAGTAATGATAGATTTGATATTTTCTGTTTATGAAGACCAGGGTGGAAACATGTGATTTCTTTTGTCCTCTTTCAATATGGTATTGCATATCAAACAAAGGGATGTGAAATCTCCTTTGCACACACTCAAATTGTTAGTGTTATTAAGAAGTAGTATCTATTATTAGTATGACAGTGGTGACCAGCATCTCAAATAAGTTCATGTGCTTAGAATGGCAGGATTAGCTTTTAAGGCATTCTTTCTGTGTCTTAGTATTTCATATGAACTCAGGTGAGTCCAGTTAAGCCCATTTCTGCAGAGAACCTGCTGTCAGCAGACTCTTCTGCTTACAGAAATCTCTGTTGTCTTTAGGGGTACAATGTTTCTCTGATCCACATGATCAAATAAATTCTCCTTTTCACAAGTCTTTTAATGAAGGAAAGAAATTCTCTCTTTCACTGAGGTAAGTGAGATGCATGAATACAGAAGCAACAGGCTTAGGTGGAAAAAGGGGGAACACTGTGTGCTTACAAAAAGTGGAGCTGCAAGGCAGCCTCGCCACGGTCTTTTGGAGAGTTCTGTGTCCCATGCTCAGGGCACATGGCGCTGCAGCTGCGAGTGGTGGGAGCAGTGGAACTGAGCTATTTGCAAAGAGCTTCATGAACCTGGGGTTGTCTCCAGTTATAAGGTGTTTTGTTAGTATTAACACTTTACTGAAATGAACATGTCTGCTTAGCTCAAAGCACTAGCCTCCATTTTACAGTAGTTATTTTCAGTATTAGGTACCACAGCAGAGAAGAATTATGCTTTCTAGGCAAATGCACTTGGCTGTGATTAATCACATTTTTCCCTGGAATCATCCGATCTTGTTCCTTTACTGCACCAACTTCTAACTTTTCTGAGTAAAAACTAATTAGCTACCTGAGGAAATTTACGGATATTCATATATTGCATAAACCGGTTTGTATAAATGCCCCGATCCTATGAAGATTTAAGCCTATGTTGAAATTGAAGGTTTAGAGTCACTATTATCAGCTTCTGGAGAATTGGAGGCTACTGTTGGTCAGTGGACATTTTGCATTTCCGTCTTATCAAGCATTAAATTACCTTTGGGTAATTTAAAGAGTAAGAAATGAATGACTGAATTTTAAGTAAAAAGGTGGGGGTTTTTTTCTTTCTGTGATAATGTCCACCTTAAATATAAATTTTAAATTTGTCATGAGTTTGTTGTAGAATGGTATTACTATACTGATAGCTCTGAGTGACTGGCACAGGAGGAATAAATTTCATGCCTAATAAATTACAACCTTGGAGAAAAAAAGAACAGATTGCTAAGGTGTTTGGCAATGTAACTTCACCATAATGGATTGTCAATGTGCCTTGCCATTATTTAGGAGACTTTTGCTATGAAACCAGGTTAGGTTCTGTTTAGTTCTGCATCTTGGCTGGCTGTGTTCTAGGAACTGTAATGACACCAACACTTCAGAATTTTTATATACTGACTCATCATTTGTCACTGTCTGAGCTAGATGGGAGCAGCCTATTACCACTGGAAAAATTTACATCACAATTGTCATCCAGCTCCTGAATACAAACTTTGTTTCATCACATAACACCACTTGGTTCCCCAGCTGCCCTTCTATAGCTGTGTTCTGTTGCTGTGCAGACACAGTAGGGCTTAGGTCAGCAGAGAAGGCTGCTACCAATTCCCTGTCTCCTGCAAGGAGTTTCTTGCTGGAAGTTCTGCTGGAAAACCAAGAGTGCAAATGTAGTTACTTTTTTTCATCTTCTCAGTTACTGTGTCAACTGCGCTGAACCCAAAACTTTTTTTAACTAGCATCTAGAAAAGAAAGATCAGCATAATAAATATATATTTTTGTGTATTTATTCTAGAAATTGCTAACTAGGGATGAGATTCAAAAACATATTTCAACTTCTAAAAAATTGCAGGTGGAAATATATTATCATGCAAAGCACATATGATAGTGTATCAGCAGTTAAAATTATACAGTCTATTCACAGTTAATGCAAACAAAAAGTCTTTTTACTCTTGTGCTAACATTACTGCTAACCTACAGTAGACTTTGGTATTTCATGGAGCAACAGGTGGTTTTCAGGAGCTTGGCTCTATACTGGCTCAGAACCAGTCAATATAACTGACTACTTGGTAAACAATCCAAGTGCTTTATTTACAGTAGGTGACCATTTTAATAGTCTAAAGATTCATTTTGCAAATAGGGATTTTGGCTAATATTTATGGTCATTTCTACACACGGACTCAAGGAAAATGAGGCAAATAAACCAAAGATGTCAAATGTGTGTAAGTTAATATTACTAAACCTCATGTGGATGCTGTCATTTGGCTTTAAATGGCCTTTGCTTCTCCCTGATTCCTTTCCAAAAATATGCTTTTATAATTATCTTATATAATTATTTCTGATGTATATAATTTTCTGATTATTTTCTCTGTTTTTATTAATCTTATATAATTATCTGATTATATGGCTTATATAATTATCTGATTATAATTATCTGATTTAAAAGTCTTAAAGGTTTTTAGCCATATATTAGTAGATATAGCAGTTTACTGACCTCAGCAAATACTAAATGGCCAAATTAGACTTCAAAGAGAAAATGCTAGATAGCACCTAATTTCTGTATCAATTTATAAACTCCCTCCATATACATTGGAGATATAAATCCACAGAATAAATATACTTTTAAACACACTTTTGAGTTTCTTATCTGTGTTGTATTCAGTAATACATGTTGACTAAAGCTCTTCAAGTGTCTCAGAGGAGCTTCAAGTAATTACAGTAGGGAAAGACAATTAACCTAATGCAAAAAGACTTCCTTCTTCCTGCCCCAAGATCCTGAACTTGCAGTTATTTTCATATAACTGGACCTTGTACTTGGGGAAAATTCAGTAGGACTTATTGTAAGATTGCTTTGTGAACATTCTTGTTCTCTGTTCCACATAAAATACAGTGGCATTGCAGAAAAGACAGTGTGTGTTCAACACTAGTACTCATTATTTTAAAGATCATTAGGATTGTAGTGAGTTTTATCCTGCTACAGAGAGAAGAATCCAGAATGACATTGATTCATGCTACATTACTAGGCCTGAAAAATGTGCTCTCATGGCATGTTACGTTCAGAAGTTGTTTTAGAATCTCTTCAGTATACCAAAAACATGATCATCTTTCTCTTAGTCTCCTCTATAGCTACAGTCCTAGCTATTAAAAATCAGACTGTGAATCTCTTATCCATGGGGAAAATCCCTGTGCTTTGCCTTGCTTTCCTGTAGGTGTCAAGCGTTAGTGGCATTTTGCCCCATTCTACAGGTGACATTGCCATGTCAGTATTCAGAGATGGGAATGAGAGGATCATAAATCCTGTCTTAAAGAAGCTTGTCTATAAACTATCAGTTCTGTTAAAACGTTTGGAAGTAATTCCTATTTAAGGCATTATGTGCAATACAATATCACGTACCTAGTGTACTTACAAAAGGCAACAGTTGATTAATAAAAATTTTAACATTTTTTGAAATTAGGAGCTCTTTGGGTTCTGTGGTTTCAAGCTGCTGGAGGATGAGAAGCAAAAATTATGGGCTATTAAATTTGCTGCAAATTCCCTAAAATGCCAGAGGTGGAATGAAATTCCAGTTTTGGTTTTGGACTCTGTGTATAGAAAGATGTCCCTGATGCCAGGCAACAATATTTTCCATGTGAGTTCTCCGCTGTTGCATACTGTGTGGGAACTGGCAACTAAGTGGTAAATTTGTGCAAACTGGTGCTGCCTCAGCAGTGTCCCACTGTGCGTGCTGTGCTTGTGAAACGTTGCCTCCTGAGACAACTTTGTGCCTTCATCACAGTTCCCCTTGCAAAGCAGTTAGCCAAGCCTAGACTCGCATTTTTCACTCATACTGTATTTGATTTACATCAGCTGAAGGAAATGGTAATGTGCAACAGTGACTCTGGAATTTAAACAGAAACCCACAAGGGATCTCCATGCTGAAGGCCAACTTCCAAATATGGGAGAAGAGAAGCAGCCGTAGTAGCCTGGGAAGACACCCTCAGCACAGCAAGGGACAAAATCCTTGGAAGTATACGAGCTTTTTGGAATTTGTTCAGAAAGGTAACTGCTGTCATGTTTTAGTCAGAGTGATGGAATGAAATACAAATACTGTGATTGCAGAAAGAAGCATGGTTTATGTTAACTGTCTAGGGCCTGAACAACAGAAGGGCAGCTTTTTTTTTCAATTCTATTTTTAAGTATGTTATAGTGCACTCACTCCAGATCCAAATGTGTATCTAAACTCTGTCAATATCAATCTGTTAGGATCACAGTTTAATCAGGAAAACCCTTAAGAAAAACATTTGTGAGGAAATTAGTGGGGCTCAATGCCAGGTCTGGTTGAAATTCTGCCAGAACATTTTCTCTCAATAGAAATAAATTCACCGATATTTAGACCCCACATTCTGCAAATTCTGATTCAAAGGCTTGAGACGAGCTTTTAGTATACACATAGCAAAAACTGTCAAGACTCTACAGATTCTATTTGCTGGTAGATTCACTTGTCTTTAGCTATTGCAGATTTTTGAGGCTTCTGATTTCTGTTAGCAGCACTAGCTGTGTGTCAGCCAGGCACATAGAGAAGCAGTGACCTACAGGCCAAAAGAGTACAGAGCCAAAGCAGCGAGGGCAACTGACAGAGTAGGGGAGTGCAATGTGGTTCACATTTCGCTGTTTACAGAATTCTCTGTAAGTGGTACCCTCGTTCATTGCATTATAGACAAGGCTCAGGACCTTTTGTTAGCATGAGGATAAATCTGACTTTTAGAAACAAGAAAGGAAAATTAAGCCAAAGCCTTACAAATTGAAGTGCCATTAGAAAAGCCTTCCTCTTATGGATGTGGGCTTCTTACAAAGGAAAATAATTTTGGGCATTATTCAGTAAGAAAACATTGGTGTAGCTGCTGTTTGGCAGATGTATTTTATGCTTCAGAAGTTTTAAACCCTAATGCCTGTTTTGGTTCTGCTTTTCAGCCTCCATTCCTGTATTCCACATGATCATGGGGTCCAAAAATTTAATTTGAAATTTTAAAGATTTTAAAGATTCTTCTTCCCAGTACATGCTAAAACTGTTCAGACTTTAGTTGAAGAATTAAAAAAAATTTGCTATATTTAGCTGTAAATTACAAAATAAGGGGTTCTGAATGTTAAGTGCTTATAACTTCAGTAGAGATATATTTTCATTAGATCATCATAAAAAAAATTATTGATTCAAAAAGCTTATATGGAAAAAATTCAAAATCCATTTGTACAAATTTACGGGTAGACCCATCTGGGTCTACTAAATACATAGACACACTTTTTCTTGTTCAAATCCCCAGCTTTTGATTTTTCAGCTGAACAGATGTACTTTGGGAATTATGTTCTTCTTGCCCCCTATCGTACTCTTTCATAGACATTTACTGTTGACCACCATCAGAGTCGAGATACTGTGCTATATGACCTGAATGGCCTGAATGGTCATCTTCATGTTGTTCCTGTGAAATAGTTCTACTCTAGCACCTCTTTTAATGAAAGAAGGACCAAAATTTGTGTCAGGGTAATAAGAAACTTCAGGGTGATAATGCGTGGTATGAAAGCAACTTATCTGCTGTTCCTGTTACATCCTCTTTTCTGTGGCTGAGCTTTTCCTCTCCTAGAATTGACTCTTCTCTGTTGAAGGAAGATCTATATTGAATAAACACAGTACTGTTCCCATCTGATAATTAGTGATAATGTGAGGGGAAACACCACATGCAGTGTCATCATATCCTGGCACAATGGACAGCCGTGGACCCAGTGATCTGAGAAGCACAGCTATGGATCAGGTCATGCAGTGGGCTTGCACCTAGTCATGTGGCAGGGACTGCTTGCTGAACAAACTTTTAAATGCTATGCATGCTTTTATCACACATCAGCTGTAAGAAAAGACTTGTACATATATTAAATATGTGCACATTATGTATTAAATATATGTACATAAATATCTATATTAATGCATGTGCTCCCATGCACCTGATTGACATGCTTATCACAAAATGGGTAAGGCTGGGAAGGAATCACAGGTGAGGTCACTTGGTTCAACCTCTCTGTTCAAGCAGGGCACATTGCACAGGATTGCATCCAAACAGTTCTTCAATATTTCCAGTGAGGGAGACTCCACAGCCTCTCTAGGCAACTTGTTCCAGTGCTTGGTCACCTTCACAGTAAAGAAATTTTTCCTTATGTTCAGGTGGAACTTCCTGTGTATCAATTTCTGCCTGTTCCTTCTTGTCCTGTTGCCCAGAACCACAGAGCAGAGCCTGGCTCCATCCTTTCAAAATCCTCCCTTCAGATACTTACAGACATGGATGTGTTCCCCTCTCAGTGGTCTCTTCTCAAGGCTGGTCATGCCCAGCTCCCTCAGCCTTTCCTCATAAGAGAGATGATCCAGTCCCTCAATCACCTTTGTCACCCTCTGCTGGACCTGTGCCAGGAGCTCCATGTGTCCTGGGGAGCCCAGAGCAGGACACAATGCTTCAGATGCCCCTCATTAGGACTGAGTAGAGGGGCAGGATCACATCCCTCAGCCTGCTGGCAATGCTCTTCCCAAGGCACCCCACGATACCCTTGGCTTTCTTTTCCACAAGGACACGCTGCTGGCTCGTGAACAGCTTGTTGTCCACCATGACCCCTGAGATCCTTCCCTGCAGAGATACTTTCCTGCAGATCACCCCCAGCCTGTACTGGTGACAGTATTTATGGCACTCTGTGGATTATTTTCCTTGTATGTCCTTTATGTAAGTGGAGAGTAAGCTTGTGTATCTCTCTCCCAGCCTGGAAACAACAACCCATGGCTTCATGCAAGCCTATTTTCTATCAAAATATCTCTGACTAATATAGGATAAAAATGCCATGTGTCTTTAATTAGGTTTGCATTTCTCTTGGAGACCGGGAGCAAAGGCAGAGAGAATATAATGCAATAGAAACCCTGGGAAAATTAGATCTGAAAATGAGGTAAAGAAAACAGATTCTGAACACAGGACAGAGACAAAGAAAATTTATTTTGGGAACATAATTTAGGCATTCTACTGACAGGACTGCTTTGAGTAGCTGGGAGATTTCATTAAAGGAGATTTTTGTCCATGAAATGAGAGTGAACATAGGAAAAATCCTTTCTATATTTTAATTTCAAATTAATGATAAAGGAGAGGAAAAACATGGGTCAAAACTGAGGCACAACATTTTAAGAAATTACACACACGCACACAGACATCTGAGTACATACAGTTCACATATCCACAACAGAAACCCCTTGGGATGTCAACTTCCTTCTGCTGCTGTAGGAAACCAGTACTTCTATAACTTTCAGGAAGAGTTTAAAATAATATCACTAAGTGTATTTCCAAATGTGCGTTTGAGCAGGGAAGGCCATTTGCTGCACTAGCTGTTGTCAGGAAAGCTCTGTACAGGCAGTGAGTTTCTGAGGACTAGCTGTGGTCCTCAATGGTTATGAAGTGTATCACCGTGGCACAGCTGCTTTCCAAATCTTGCAGCTGAGACAATCCTGGGGCAAACACAGTAACATTCACCACTGGACACTGAAGTCTGGTTCTCCTTTTAACTGTCTCATTGCAAAATACAGGAGAGTTAGTTAAATAGCTGAAGTACAGAGACAATCATGATTTGTGGATTTGTGAGGGTCAAACCCTAAGAGCAGGTGCCCTTCAAGTGGCTATAGAAAGGGCTCTAGTACTCTGGAAACCCCTTTGATTGCATGTCAAATGTACCGTGCCAAGATGAGATATAAATATCAATTGCTACATGTTATGATAGGAAATAAACCAGCAGATGTAATTGCATGAGCTCTGTCTTACATGCAATAGGAAAGAGGTTATTATGTCTGTGACACTGATCAAGGTTACACAACAGATAACAAGGTCATTGAATTTTGCACTTGTGGTAAGGCTGTAAGAACATTTAAGTCCTATTCCATACTAGCAAACAAATGTCATTAGTCTTCCTAAAAACAAACAAACAGAAAAAGAGTGCAAAAAGAACATGGATATATTTTTAAAGAAACAATAATGTCACAGATGCAAAAATCCGAAGCAGATATTCTGATTTTATAGTGGTGAGAGACGTCATTTTTTCACAAAGCCTCTAGTGGATGCAAGCAGATGAGCACAGAGATGCTGTGTGAGTGGGAGACCATGGCCTTTGCACTGAAATCCAGCAGATCATCCAGAACCACGCAGCAGCTACACCACAAAGAATTAAGTGTATACACTGTGTCCTGCTGCTGCCATTTTGCTGTCTCCACCCACAAAATAGGAAGGAATAGAGTTGCAACTCAGACCTGTGTCTCTAAGAGAACATTATGAAAACCTTAAGAAAAGGGAAAATTAATCTAAAAATAAAAAAAAAGACATACGCCCCCCAAAAAACCCCAAACCCAAAAACCCTCACCAAACCCAAAACACAAACAAGCAAAAAAAGCAAAGTCTGCCTGACCCACAAACAGCCCAATAGGCTGAACCTGCATAGCTTAGATTCTGTTCAGGGTCTCTCCAGTCCAGGGCTGGAACTACAGCTTGTGCATAAAGGCAAGAACTTGGGAGGTCCAGGAGTAGAACAAGAGGGAGTGTGGACATGCAGAGAGCAGAGAGAGAAATCCTTAGTAAAAACAGGACTAGAAGAACAGCTGCCAGAGGCCAAGGGTTGAGGTGCTTGTCCCAGAAGAGTTATAGAAGAGTTATGTAAAGAATCTTTTCCAGCACCTGTCCATTGTGCCCCAGGGTCAGTCATTCTGTGATAACATCTAAAGCCACTAGTATATATTGGAGAAAAAAAATTAAAAAAGAAAAAGATAAAGCAAATAAAAGGAAAAAAAAAAAAAAGGAGAAGAAGACAATAATGATAATGGTGACTCATTTGGAAAGAGTAATTTAGGAAAGATTCAACTCTGGCAAAAGCTGAGACCAAAAAGGAGACCTAAGGAGAGGAGAAGCCATTATGATAAAATATTTTGGTTTTTCAACCGATAACAAAACAACTTAAAAGTGCATGCAAACATAAACTGAGTTATATTCAAAGTGGTGATAATTGCCTCCAATGAGCTTTGAGCCTGCTATAAACTGTTAAAACCTCTTAAGTTATGGCTTACTTTGAGTACGTTTGAATGTACAGACACTGCAGGAGCATCCCAGGGGATTAACCATGCAGCTGATAAAAACTACTGAGTGGAGAAGTGTGCTTCTTTGCTCCATATCCAGTGTGTGGCTCTCCCACATCACCCAAAATCAAAGGAGTTTTGTTTCTTTCTGCTTTACTGTGTCTTTCTACTTTCAGCTCCTGCTCTCTGTAGACTGAATTTCAAGCAGGTCAATACATGGGAAATAAGGTGTCACTGCCCCTTTGGCCTGCAAAATCAGTTAGCAACTGACACCTTAGAAATGAATTCTCTCGAAGGTGCCATAGCCAGAAGATGGCTTTTATGGTGAGAAGAGGTAATTTGGCACTACTGCTAGTGCTACTGCAAATGTTTCCATATGTATGGAATGCTCCAGAGCTTCATGAAAATCTCCAGACTCTTTCTCTTTTCTCTTTTCTCTTTTGGTGTTCTCAGCTAGCCTCCTAGAGCCGCACTGAGTTCAGACTTCTTAGTATTCCAAGAGCAGAGAAAGACACCTTCATTTGAGATAAGAAATAGAAAGTACTTCCTTGTACATTTTCCTAGGAGCACAAATACTTACACAGGCTTTCCACAGGAAGGTAGCAGTTGTCATGTATGTCATACTGTCATACATACTTACTGTCATGTGGTCACTCCTGACACTGCCAGAGGAATTCCCACCCATGGTAGGAGACTGTGGGTGTTCTTTTCACCCCAATAATGTGGCAGTGAATTCTTCCTGTTACTTTTGTTGTAACCTGAAGATAAAGCAAACTTCTTTTGGATATGGAACAGTGCTAGGTCAGAATTTAGACGCATTCATTCCCCCATACACGAAAATCCCGTTAGAGTGGGATTTCACAGGCTGCATGATTCACTTACTGGCAAAATGACATTCATAAGTATTTGGATTTACAAAACTGATCAGCTCACAAAACTCCCATTGTAATCTGCAAGAAATACAGACACAACATAATGATTTGAGATTATGAACAGTAAATACTCCTATTTTTTACAGTCATTAAGGAGCTGGAAGTATTGTTTAGCAGTAATAATATCAATTTATCTGCTGGTAGATTCATCTCCATGGTTGTGGATTATGTTTTCTCTGCAAGTAATGGTATTGCTTATATCTATTGGTATGCTTTGCAAGTTCATTCATCACTGTGTTTTTCGAAGGATGGTTTAGATATTAGCTAATGTGTAGTACTTTCTTCTGAGGTTGGCATGGGATAATTCTTATTTTAGAAAAGAAGGAACTGAGACTCTGTAAAAATAAACAGTTTTTCCTTCTTTAGTAGTGCCTGAAATTGCTAAGTCATATTTTTAGGCTTAGTCTATACTGCTGCTTTTTGAAATATTTGAGAGCATTGTCTCTATGTGCTTTTATTTTACGTAATTTGATATGAACAGAGTAATGACACATCAGACTCACAGGTGTCAAGAAGTGATCTCAGAATTAGTTTCCCAGTCCAATCCTGTTATGGGTTTAGCCAATGATCTTGGATAAATCTGTGAATAAGCACCTGAGTTGCAACACCCTGAGGTGTTCAGCACTGTTCTATTCTGCAAGTTCTGGGTATTCTAAGCTAATTCTCTAGCTCCAGTAATGTACATTACTGAGAATCCATTGTCTTAAATTCTTAACTATAGATCTTAGATTTCATATAGAGATGATGTGACACTACTTATGTCTTGGCAGTGTCTTTTTCTCTGAGCTCCCATTCTTGAAATGTTTGTCATAGTTAAAGGTTTCTTACATGGGGGTGATTCATTTACTCTGTGTAGATTATACTGTTGTAAGACTTCTGCATATTTCTCAAATGTCTGTATGAACAATTGAACATGTGGAACAGCATTTAATATAAGCTACTAGTTTTATATGCAAACAAGACCCCAAAAAAGTTGAGCTTTTACCTCAGTGTTACATAATTTTTGCATAAGCCATTATTTGACCAAGATTTCCTAAGTACTTAGCCCAACTTTGTAAAATTTTATCCAAGTCCTAAGCACCCACTGAAATATCTTTACTGAATCCTCATGTCACTGAATTAAGTAATAGAATGCACACATACTGTAACAGAGCAAGGAATTTACCCCTGAACTTCAAAGAATTTCTGTGGCCAGGAAAAAAAATCCAGAGACTATTTCCCTGTTTTAGTATTACCAGGACTAATGCAACAGAATTGTATTTTTAGATATGTGCACATTATTCTCAAACACATTCAGTCTAGACTTAAACACTCTTGACAGTCCAGAGGTGGCTCCTGGATATTGCAAAGGGAGCTGTGAAGCAGAGCAGGAGCTGTTCTTGGACTGTGTATATAAACACTTTGAACATTATTTAGCCTGGTTAAAACTAAATCAAACTTCTTGACCCAAATAAATTTCTTCTTCAGAAGCTGCAGGTACTTGCTCAGCAATAGATAAGGTCAGCAATGTCTGACCACAATAAATAGTACTGTGGTAAACACAGTGCACAGTCTGTGCTGGCTAGAAAACTGCCCAGACCTTGGTGTGCCTGAGGTTCCTTTGTGAAGAGCCATAAAGGAATAAGTAATGTGTAGGAGGATTTACAACTGTAGATGCACGCTGGGGAATATCCATTCAGTCATGGGTGTTGCTGGTGAGATTTAGCATCTTCCAAAATATCTCCCAGGGTCTGCAAAGCTTTCAGACACTCTGGGAGATGACAAGCAGCTCACACAGAACTCTTGGACAGAATTTATATAGTCTGTGACATTTCAACATATTTTTTGGTAACAATAGTCTATTACTGTTACAAAACTGCCATTAGCATTCTCCTGAGAGATGAACATATCCTCTTAGTTAAGTTTAAATCCCTGATAGGAAGCACCTCAACAGCAGTTGAGGGCAGTGCAGCCCATTTGCTAACAGTTGTCACAACATGCAGAATAGACTTGTAAACTTGTCCTAGCAGATTGTTTGTCATCTCCCCTCATAATTCTAGGAATAGTCTGCCCACTTCATGTGGGACAATATTAATTTATTATTTATAAAAATATTAATTTTCTATTTGCTGAAGAAGTGGACATACCAAGTAGCAAACAGAAGGCCAGCAGAAACACAGATATTCTTGTGGTAGAAATTGTACAGAATTACTATGAAAAAAAATCAGTAAGGTGGTGTAAATTAATATTTTATTTGTGTACTGTCATCTGTAAAGACACAAAGGCCTTGCCATTGTTTGGAATTAGGCCTGCAGACACTGAGGTAGAGGAAACAGTACAATTTATAGTTCTGTAAGAGAGAGAGCAGACAGGTGCTTTTCTCAATCCTGGAGATCACACTAATTTTTGTCCTTGTTTCTTGTGAGTTTGCCTTGTGCAGGAACACCAGAAACTGTAACTGTGGTTTACAGACCAAACAGTGCCCTTGATTTCAAACGGTCTTCAGTGTTGCAACAATGTGAGCTGTGACAAGGTCAAGTTTTTGAAGAGCAACGCGCCAGGGTGTTCAATTCATGGTGAACGAGACAAGAGTTCTCAGTTTAAAGTATTTATATGAAGTAAAGACTTATAAAAAGAAGTAAAATAATTCATGGGTATAAAAGCTAGTTTAAAATTCCTTTTTAAAACAGATCACCTTTGATCTGCTCAGAAATACAGTTCATAACTCTTTCTGGAGACTCAGTGACAGGCTCCCTTCCCTCCGTGTCTATCATCCCTCCCATCTAGCCCACTGACTAATCTACTTGTCAGTAGCTCACAGCCTGAAACAAATTCATCACCCGCATCTGTATTGCTTAGTCTGTAGCTCTCTCCTGGACCTGACAACGGTGGTGCAAAAGAGGCATTAAAACTGAATACTAATGCAGACAACTCTTCACACCCACAAACTCCAGGGTCAGCGAGATAAGCTTAAAAGGAATTCCCCTGTGACTGCATTGTTTTCAGACACTCAGTAGTGGTTTTTGTTTGATGGCTGGAGTGTTGTTGTCAGGCTTTTATATTGAGAGGGCCAATTTTGTCTGCTTATTATCTGATGAAAAAATCTGCTTTCATTATATCAATTTAGTTAATTTTTCCAAGCTCAGCTAATTTAACATTCTGTTCTTCTGACTACAATTTCTGTTTTTTTCTTAGCACTTGTGTTGCTAGTGATTGAACACTAGTTCTCAAGTTTTCTAATTATTTAATGTAATAAAAACTTAATATGCCTAATTCCTGTATTTCATTTGGGGAGAAAAGCTCAGAAATGGGGCACTCTAATTCTAAAATCCCAGACAGTAGTTCAAGTCACAAACCTTAATTAAAACACTACTCTTAACTACAATACTAAATTACTTTTCAGGATCCAGCTTATTTTCTTTTTCCCCATTAAATGTGGTAGTTCATTAATGTATTTACTTTGCATGGGATTTATCTTTATTAGTGGCCAGCACCAGCATAGAAAGAGATTCAGAATTTTCTATTTGATGTCAAATATTTTCGTACTGTGGATAATGTCTATAAATCTATTGCAAAGAAAGTTACTGGTACTGTGGTGCCTTCTGAGACTTAATAATTGTAGAGATGGTGACCCCTAAAACATACCTTATTACAGCTTGGGAAATGAGCTTTTCAGTGCAGAATGCTGGAGTTCATAAATATGAACTCTACTTCTGCAGAAGTTCCTGGCTTTTGTTGGGGCCTTCAAGGTCCTACAGCACTTCCCGTAACAAATTCTGTCAGGGAAGCTGTATCACCTTCTCTGTCTTCTCCATCTTCTCCATCATCTTAAAGCCGTGTGATGGCTAAATAGCTAAACTTGTATAGAATATATCAGTCATCCTTTTGATGGTTTTTGGAAATATTTGTTTGAAGTGTCAGGCCATTTGATGGTTGAAGAGAGTTCATACTTTTTAAAGGACTGTTTTATAGTGCAGTTCAAGTCTCAGAAGGAATTACAGAGTGGCATTGGAATGCTCTGCATTTGCACATTGGTACCTATCTCAAGTCTTATCTTATAAATATAAGATAAGATTTATCTTATAAATAAAATGCTATTCTTGACAGCTACTCCCGTATAAACACACACACACACACACACCAAGAAAGGTTTTCTTCCTGTTTATTAATTCCTTGCAGTAAAGAACTCAAGTTAGGAACTTAGATTAGGAAAGATGTAACATGAGAATCCTTGTAAAGGCTGTTTGCAGCCTTAATGTTCAACCAGGAGCCAGAATAAAGAGCACGTTCTCAGTGTGGCATGTGATGTGCAGGTACTACAGGAATAAAAGCAGAAGATTCCAACTTCTTTCACCAGTGTTCATAGATCTGGTTAGGAATAGTCCTTAAAAAACAAACAGAATGAACCAACTAACCCCTCACACCCCCCCAAAACACACACACACACACACACACACACACACACACAATCCAAGCAGCTGTGCCTTGTGCTTGGGTTTTAGCTGGCACTTTCAGAAGTAATGAAAATCCTAGCAGAGAAAGAACCTGTTGTCTTTTGCTTGGGACAGTGGCTATAGTGGATTCAAATATAAACTTAACTCAGGCTTTGGCTTGAAGCTCTCTGAAATAGAACATCAACAATTAGGAGGCTGTTGGATTTTAAATTTTGTAGGATGCTGAGTTATTATACAGAATCCCTAGATTACTACAAGCTTTTGAACAACCATTGATTCTAGCAATATGTGCTGCTTGGCAAATATTTCATTCAGATTTCTTGCAAGGGTAGTGCATGCTTATTGCAAGCTTTCTCATCAGCACCAACTGTGATAACAACTTAATATAGTCATCAAAAATGTTCCATATTTCTGAAATCTGTACATCCACACTTGCTGTCATACACAAAAGAGGAGAAGGATTCAAAAATAGTAAGGTTGAAGATTGCTAATAAAACCAAATCAAATCCTGTTTAACAGCAACTTAACCCACAAGGTTTTTACTTTTAGTGGGAAAGGAAATTTGGGATCTTGTAGCATCAGATCCTAGCTTTTCATTCCACTAAGTGATCTGTGAAAATACTTTCTGTGATCTAAAATAAGACATGCGGACCAGAAGTATAAGGATACTGTTTTTCTGTGGGAAACCAAATGCGGATTCAGAGTTCCTCGAGTCAGACTTTTTGCATTGTTTATTTGGAAAGATGTTGGTTTCAGTTGTTCTGTCAATATAAGTCATACAAGAAGAAAATTCTTCAATGTGACATCTATGTGGAGAAGAATTCCTTTTCATAGCCCTGTTTCACTCAGTTGTTACTGGCTGTGTGACTGGCCATCTCTGCGTTAAACAGAATTACTATTGTTAGTATTTTTTCTGATGTATAAATGCTGTGATTTTATGACCCCATTAGCCAAATAATGTTTAAATTCAGATAAGTTTGACTCAAGGAATTCTAGAATCACATGACAGAACACTCTAGAAATTTGAGAATGTTATAAATATATATACATACATACAACTCATGCAAATTAAAATGTTTTATTGTATTTCACTATTAAAGAGTAATCAGCAAATGTGACTGTCTCAGTGCTCACTGATAAGATCTTGTGAACAGCAGGAGGGAGAAGCATGGCTTAAACAGAGACCCATAGAGACATTTTCTTATCTTCTAGAAAGCAGAATCTGATGCTCCTGCTCTGTGATGTCTTCTCTATAGTGACTTATTTCTTGAGATTACCCACAGAGTACCAACATTTCTTTCAGGTAAAATGAAAACCCAGAGTCCAGATTTTTGTTGTCTCCTTTCAGCTCTGCCTTTGATGTCTATTTTCAGACAAATCTCAGCCTCCATGGCTGAAACAGGTTTAGCGTTTACACAGCTCAGAGCAATGAGTCACATCGTGGTTCTGTTCAGTAAAGCACACGGAGTTCATAGTGAAATACAAAGTTATTTCCAGACAGGGCCCCTCTCTGAAAAATGTTAACAGGTGGAAGCCCTAGGAGATAACTTAATGTCTGCTCTTCAAGAGAGGGTTATTTTTACCACCAGCCTGAGTTTGGTGAGTGCAAGTGTACCATGCAATGATATACAGAAAGCATTTATAGCTGGAATGCTCTGGAGTGCCATGTCCCTCCCCATTTTTAAAGTAGAAGAGGCAAACCATCTGATAATGTGTATGCATTTGTGCATTCATAACACCTACATGAGGACATGATTTGATTTCTAGGCACGGAATTAATTTGAAAACTTAGACAGAGAACTGGGTTATGAATAGATAGTCCATAGTTGCTTTGATGAAAAACAGTGCACAAAAATATTTTTCATGGATATGCGGCTTATCTTTGTGAGGTTACTGATCACAGTAAGTTTACAGCCATGTAAACATGTCTAGAATTTCATATGCTTATATATAAGAAGTCATCTAAGAAAAAAGGTATTTCTCTCCCTCCATTCATTTTTCCTTGAGGAAAGATTATTAGTTTGTAGCTTCGCAGAAAATTTTGCTTTTTTTTTCCAGAGTCTAGCTTTGTTTTCTTAACACTTGAAGAAACACATGCCTGCAAGGCTGAGGAACTCTATGAAGAAATTTGAGCTGGTAACTGAGTGCAAAAGTCTTGTCTCATGGCTGCTTAGCTGAGGAAGAAGTGACTTGATCACTTGCGGAATTCCCCCTGCCTCAGCCCACGTGGATGGGCAGTGACCTGCATTCTCCCTCTGGCTTGGCAGCTCTGGTCAAGGCTCATCGCAGTGACTTCAGTGCCTTTAGCAACACCGCCCGCTGAAGTACTTGAGGCCCACCAGTGTCCCCTGTGAGTGTGGGATAGCCGTGTCTTATAAAAGCTTGATGCATTCCCAGTGTGCTCCTGAGAGAAAAGGGTCCAGCTTTGCTCAGGTCCAGCTCTGTGGGGAAGGACTCTACAAAAGAAAGCCCATGGCAACAGTGTAAAATGATAAGTCCCATTGTGGTGTAAATAGACTTTAGGTTTAGAAATTAAGAATTCAGTGGTGAATCACATGAACTCTCCTTCCCACTTACTGAATACATTACAAGTTTTCAGAAAATTCTGCATTAGTAATACTATAAAAATCCACTTTTATTGGATTATGGATTGCATTGCATATCCACAGTTGAAAAAAGGGAGGTTGTGCTCCCCACATGCTTCTAGCTAGGTCACTAATATCTCTTATTGTAAGAGAACTGCTCTGTGTATTTTCATTTTTTGGTCTTTTCTGAAACACCCAGTTTGCCAGAATGCCAAATAGAGGCATGTTTTTGATGAGTTTCTTTTCTTTAGAAACCGGGCTGAGAGCCACAGACTTGCTTCCAGTGAAGTACCAAACCTTCCTTTAATTTGATGACCTCAGTTACTGTTGTATTTGGATGAATCCAGACAAGTTTATATGTGAATGTCTGTCTTTCATTGCTAATCCTTTCAACTATTCAGTTCTTTTAAATCCTTGTCTTTTTAGGCTTAAGAGGGTTACATCTCTATCCAGACACTTGCAATATTCTGTTTTCAGGACTTAAAAAAGTATTCCAAGGCTCTTCCCGTATTTTAGATGGTACTGATAACTGCAAAGAAATTTTTTAAAGCAAAGATGTTTGCAACAGCAGTCAGCATACAACAGTATTTTTTATTCCGGTATAGGTGTACTTAATAACTAAAGAATATTGTTATTCTTTAGTGNCATGAAGCATGTAGTCAGGTTATCTGATGTCTTGCTTAAGAAAATTCTCCACCAATAAAACATGGACTGAACATGGACTTGCACAATGTCCTTTCAAAAAAGGAGAAATTATTTAATGATTTTCAAGGTTACATAGCTAGAGACTGGAATACAGGACAATAGCAATTAAACGGAATAATGTCCCTGACTTCAGGATATGAAGGATACTTCAGGATATGCTTCATATGAACAGGCTTTGAGATGGGTAGGAGAAAGTTCTGTGCCATGGGTTCTCAGATGTTCAGCAGACTTTGGCACTGCAGTGCTCCTTCCAGACCTGGGCAGTCAGAGGGGTCACCATTTCTGTACTGTCACACTGTGAAATGAGAGGTCCCTGAACCAAGCTGCTTCAAGCTCTAAGTGTCTAAAGTTCCCAAAAATTACTTCTCTGTTTATTATTAGCTTTTTTTCTATTTTCAGTTCCTAATTTTGTTTCAGCTTGAAACCGAGACCATTGATGATTTCAACAGCCAAAAAATATAAATAAAGAAAGTGTAAGTATGGTTATTAAATCTGGGAAGTTCTACAGAGTTTCAATGATACTTAATATGTTCTGACAAGTATCCACATCTTTATCTTGAAGTTTGTTGAATTGAGATGGTGATTATTCACCCAGCTGAATTTTAAGGAAGATCGATAGTAACATGGAAGGGATTATTTTCTTCCTTTGTTTTTCTTGACTTTAGTTAAAAATCAAGAGCATCACAGAACATAATATATATTTTCATTAAATTCTCAACAGCAGAAGTTGCTGTCTTACACTGAACAAATTACAGCTTTCAGCTACTCATGGAAATTGCTCTTAGAATACTCTTTTAAGGTCATGGAGAGCCAAAAGTAATCAATTATAGTGGAAATGGTATCTGAGAGAATCTAAAATTGCCTGAACTCGTCAGCATAAGGAATTCTGTGCTTGCTTAGTGTGAAATAAAAATATTCACCATGAACAGTAGGAAGAATCAAGACACTTAATTTTTTTCTTAATTTCATAAATTGCGTTAAAGCACTCATATAGGTGCTATACTCAGGTAAGGTGGCATGGTGGTCTCATCTGCTGTCTTAATCTGCTCCTAAATTACTAGGTGAACACATTCCTATGCCTTACCAGATATTAAAAATTAATTAGGAAATATTAAAGATAGAAAGGCAGTTCAGCCTTCAACAGAGTAGGTCTGCATTTTTCTGTGGTGGAAGACAAGGGTTCAAAGAAATTACCCTTAACTTTGGGTTCCAGAAAGAACTGCACTGAACATGGACTTGCTTTAGTTTTAAATCCCCTGTCTGACAACTGCCCCTCCTCCTGCAGAACAAAATGATGCTTACAGGTCCAAAAGCTGCTATATCCTTTATATCCTGAGACAATCCTTGGTGCTCTATCATGGAGATGGATGCTAAAACCTTGGCACAGTCCTCTTTGTGAAATGCAGTATTTTGAATTAAAGAGAATAGTTCAGTTTAATAGTTCCGTTTGCTAACAGATGTAAACAAATTCCTGAGAAGCAGAGCCTGACCTCTCTAGTGTGATTTTTTTCTTCCTGTGTCTTACTCAACAAACTTTGAGAAAATGCTTCCACTTATCACAAAGCCTCCGTTGTCCAGAGAAGAGGGAATGCCCTCGTTTCCATGCACCCTGAGGGCTCCCTGAAACACCCCTGTGTTGCCCTGTCTCGCTGGTGCCCTGGGAGCAGCCCGACTGAGCAGAACATCGGATTTGTTCCAGGCCCTGCTGCCTGCCAGCACATTGTAGGACTAACTTGCAAGGAATGTTCCCCTTGGCAGGCAGCCTGCTCCTGGCATCAGTGCCAAATGATATCAACCATAATTGTTACTATTTATGATTTTTCTTGTTGCTTTTGTGAATCACTGCTAAGACAGCTAGGTTATTCCAAAGTTTGAACAACTCATACAGTGGAAAACCTGATTATATGTAGAGGACAGTACGAATTATTTTGAATTGAGTCTACAATTTTTTGAGCTGAGAGATAAAAGCATATTCTTCTTGAGCTGAGAGCTCCAAATAAAAGAAACGCTGAGTCTTAGGACTTCAGCATTGACATTGTCTTGCTATTGTGCCCTGGAGAATTTTCTTGAATGTCTCTCTTTGTTTTCTTTTACTTACACTTTTATATATTCTATATTCTGTTAATTTGCACTTTTTTTTCCCAACTGATTTTAAACTAATCTAAGCAAGTAGGTCCACATGTAAATAAATATTTCAGCACTGAGAATAGTATCATCTGTGTGCAATGGGTCTGACTGTGTGTAAAACCCTGAGCTTCTTGGTGTGTGGATGAAAGATATAGATAAAAATGGTAATTCTTTTTATGCCTGAAAGTAGCACACAACTAAAAATATAACAACTCTGTCCTATTTTGCTTGTCCCAAGTAAGCAAAATGCAAATATATGTAAAATTCCTGAGGTGAACAATGCTGTAAGTGCCATCAGCTCTGATTCAGGTTTGCACTTCCAGAAGCATGCTGTCACAGGCGTTCTGGAAAATGTTGAGTGAAACAGCTATGCATGCATAGTAATTCTGGCATGTCCTAAAAGCAGGTGACTACTGTGCATGTACAGTGTCATATGAATGCAGGCAGTTTTTATCAGGAACTCCCAAGCAGAAATTTATTTGTCCTTTTCTATGTGTCACAATTAAAGCAGACACAAAAATCCATTTTCAGTAAAAGAGAGAACATTGTATGCAAGGTGCTCGGGGGGTGGGTGGGTTTGGATGCCCACTGTAACAGCAGAGGAAAATAAGTCTAGTCTTTGGTGCTGAAGAATAACCTGCTGTAGCACACATGGGCTGGTAGAGACTTCTGTGGTAGTACTTTAAAGATGCTTTATGTTTGAAACAAGGAAGTTTGTAAGTGTTTTTCTCCACTTCTTGTGATTGACTGTGGGAGAATACAGTATACCCACCTCTTCTTCCATTTCCAGTGTGCTTAATGCTTCTGCAATGATATGTGAATAATATTGCTTTTTAAACTTCCATACTGTTGCTGAATGTCTGTAATACTCATGACAGAATTTGAGCTTTTCATTGTTCATAGTTATTGTTATGCATCTAATTGTAAATGCAGTATTACATATTTCATTTTGCAAACGAGAAGTAGCTATCAAACATCGCTGTTTATACTGGCAAGCTTATGAAATATACTATTCAAGCAAAATGTAATGTTTTTTAAAATTTGAGGTATCACAGGAATGCAAATCCTAATGTGGACATATAATGCAACTGCATATATCCCCAGATATGTACATTTTCATCAGGTCACCCTAAGCTACATGAGGAAATGGGCTGTTAGCCCTTGTAACAGACACACCACAAATATGAAGCATCTGGAGACCCAAGCAAGGCAGCACAGCTCGGTTATGCCATCAGAGGTCATGACACTTGTACAGAAATAGAAGGGCTGGTGGCTTGGAAGCAAGAGGCAGAAGGTTTGAGCTGATTAGGGAAGCCCTGACAGTGTCAGTGCTTCCTCTTGCCTTCAGACAGGCATTATGGCAGAGCAGGCACAATGCTTATCCTATGTAAAAAAACAGGATATTTCTTACAAGACATGGAGAGAAGTGGAAAAATGTTGAGGTACACAGTATGAGTCACTCACCCCAAGGAAAGGAGAGAGTAATTTTTTCAGTGTCTCAAATAGAAGACTGAACTCTGGGGAAGTCACTCAAACGCTCTGAATGCCTGCACTGGGGCAGCAAGCAAACCCTCTACATCAGCATTGGAGAGTGCACCCTCACTCCTGGTGTCCAGCACAGCAGTCTCCAGCTCACATTGCAAAGATCCATAAGTTCAGTTGTTTGCTCTCCTGACCCAAGCCCATAAAAGCACAGAAATATTTTTCATGTCCTGTTTACTTTATCCCAAACTCTAGTTAGTGCAAAACTCTGAAAACACAGTTTTGTGGGCAACCAATGAGATGCTTTATCATCATGCAGTTTCAGAGTCAAGAATCAAAGGATTTTTGGTGTAGCCCTGCCTAGAAAGAGTTGTAATACAACTGGGAAATCTTCATGTTTTGTTAACATGAGTTACAGAAACCAGAATTGCTACGTTGAATTTGAGGTCATTCTGCATGAATGGATGTAGACATACTGGCATTTTAAGTAGTAACCAACCACAAATTTGGTTTTAGTTGTTCAGGTTCCTTTTTCTTTTTTTAAATCTTTGTAATTCTTAGAAAGCAGAATGCAGCCGGGGAATGGCAGGGAAGTAGTAGTTCCTTTGGTCAATGCTACACTGAATTTTTTTTTCTGTCTTTTCTAGTCAAGAAAAGGCTTTTCCAGAAGTTTTTCCCCCACCCCAGTAGTAATGCTTCAATCAAATTACCATGTGTGTTCAACAGTCATCTGGCCCACTCAGGAATGTGAGTCTTGCATTTTCCCACTGTTAAAATCTTAAAACTAAAACTCTTCCATATTTTAGCTACACTATCAAAATATATCTATCGAACTGCAGATCTATCAAAGTGTCAGCCTGTTAATTATGACTAGTTCTGATTTATTAATTGTTGCTGTAAATGTTTTCTCTTCCATTAACTTTCCTCTTCCCTGAAGACAATGGGCCCCAAATAGCAAGGTGTTGCCTGTGTGACATTATGTACAGTCTGTTCAGGTGTCTCTTTTTCCATGATAAAGAGATGCTTTAGGCCTTGGATGTTCCCTGCTGATGGCTGGGACATTGAACATACCAGGAAGGCAGTGGCCAGAGCAATGATATTGGTTTAATGGTGTATTTCTCAAAAGCCACCCAAATGCCATAGTGATGGACAGCTTTGAAATACATATTTAGCTTATAAACTTTAAATGATGAGCCTATCTGTTATGCCAGTGCAAGAGAAAAGCTTTAGAAATCAATTGTAGCAAAGCAAAATGTTTGGCTTGTTGGTCTTCCTCACTACTCCCTTAAACGCTGTTCCTAGTGACCACACTGTAACAGAACATAACATACTTTTTTTAATATTTTGGTTTTTCTTGAACTATTATGTTCTTTATAGAACTCTGACTGTATCCTTTTCCTAACCTTTTTCACTAGTGCAATTTCTCTTTGCATAGTGTTTCATTTTACTATAAAATTATTTGTATCAGAAGTTCAACTCTAGTGTTAGTTACTGATGCAGACCACAGCACTGCTTCTTGTTTCTGTCTCACAAACAACTGAACAGAAGTAAAAAGAGAATAGGCAGGATACAGACTAGCCTAAATTTCTTAGGTTTCTATTCAAAGTCGTATTTGGAATCCTTACTGTGACAAGCACTGCTGAAATGAAGTGGGTTTACTGTGGTGATGGGGACCTGGCATTGTTCTGTTGCCCTTGGTTGCCATTAATTGTAGCTTTTTCTAACACAACACCTTTGCAAATTGTACTGGTAATGCTGCTGGGCTGTCAGGGGCACTTTGCAAAGAGCATTTGCTGGAGTCTCAACAGGATGTAAGACGTGGTTTTGTGATCATTAGTATCGAGCAGTTTTTAGCAACCTACCTGACTACATTTTGCTCTGTAGGAATGTAGGTTTAAATACACACATTTTTAAATTAATGGTAATGTCTTTGCTTGCTCTTGATGATTTAGGTATTTTCTGCACTTTGAAAGTTCAAACTATTGTCTAGCAAGTAACAACAGCAGTTATATACAGCATTTTTAGAGCGCAGATTACAAGGCACAGAATTCCAGCCTGGAACATCTGGCTGATAAATTGTGTTGCACACTAATCAGCATGTCATGGTGGTCAATGGCAAGTGCTAGGCAACTCTAATGCAAATACATCACTATTTCTGTCTCTCCAACCACAGCCCTATCTGTACAGTAATTTGCTTACCATGCAGTAAGCTGTAATTTCTTAGTTATCTGGAGAAAGATACAATTGCCAATAGGGAGAATGGTTCTGAGGGGAGGAATCTGAGTGTACTTGAACACTGTAAGCTGAAAAAATTCAAAATAATGTTCATAGTTTGGGAAATACATTTTTTCCTGATTAGGAGAAACTGTTTTTCGCATTGATGAGACAGCACAATAAGAAGTGACATTGTCTTCCAGATCCTCAGAATCAAGTTGTGTTGTGGTTACTGTCTGATTAGAGGCTTGGTGCTTGTAGAAGGAGCTCTACTTCCATTTCATACAGAAAGTAAGCATCAGACAGCAAATAAGTGTGTGTGGCACGTGCACATGAGAGATGTGCCTGTACACAGATGGCAGATGAAAGTAAATAGAAAAGATCAGTAAAGGTAACTAAAAAAACAACTAGCAGTGAAACAGAGCTGCAGTTTGTTGGTTTTCTTCATGATTTTTGTCACTCCCCAATGGCTAAAGATTTCTTGCTGTGTGAGGTGTTAGTCCTGGCAAAAAAAGATTGCAGTTAACATAGCTCCTTAGTTGTTGGGTGCTCTTACAGTGCTGATACACCTTATGACCTGTAGAAGATAATGTTTAAATTCTGGTTGTAGGAAAAATTCAGAGTTCTATTAGTCAGCTCTGATTTTATATTTTGTCTGGTAATGGGCCATTGTGTTTTTCAGCCACTCAGCAGTGCAGTGCTAATTCTGGATGACTGATGAGCAATGCTAGCTCATCTAGCTAAGTTTACAATGACTTTGTGCTGAGCTGGGGCTTTCTAGGCACCAGCAGAACTCCTATTTCTTTCTGCCTTGTGTACATGCTGCTAGGCAGCAGCAGCAGCACCAAATTTCAGATCTAATGCTCTTCTGACTGAAGCACAGGTGAGGAGTAGAAATCTGAAAGAGGAACTCTTTCAGTTTTTGAGAAACTTTACTGTTTCCTTCAATGACCAATTAGATAAACCTGTTTTTCTATTGGTTCTGAAAACTGCTGCAAGTGCTCCTGTTCTGTGGATCTATCCTGTTGGTAAGACACAGGCTTGTAAGGAAACGACTAAGCCATATGGTGGCTGGTTGATTGCTGTGGTTAGAGATTGTCCTGGTGGAGGGGAATTTATGGAAGTGCAGCACACAGCTGAGCCATTGTGGCTGGGGCCTAAAGTCAAGGGCAGTATGTGTCAGTCTGCTGAAGGAGGTAGAATGAAGGCATGTACACGACATATACCGTGTTTCTAAAAAGGAATCATAATTGACATTTTATTTTCAAGCCTTGCCTTCACTTGCCTTTGTTTTGAAATCTTTCTGTCACAATGAATGGAGGCTCCCAGTAAAATCCACTCCCTAACTGTTGACTCATGTATTTATTTTAGATTTTCTGACTTTTTGCTTATGCTGCCTTAAGCCTGAATCCATAAACAATAGCTACACCACAGCAGTGGAGGAGAGAAAATGAATGCATTTCAATAGAAAATAATACTGGCCCTATAAGAATTTTCTTAAGGTTTGAGTCACACCACATTGACAAAATTACTTTCTTATCTAAGTGGTTCAGCTGCTGTTATGTCTGATTTTGAGTGTGCATGCATTGCAATGTCTAATTTAGGGGGGAAAAAAGCATTACACTCACTTCTGTGTAGAAAATTATTTATGAGGTAATGATACTATGGAGCCTGATTCGAGCTTTTGGAAACAATGCCTTCAAGGACTACAAACATGTGCAAATGTAGTTAATAAAAAGTATTTGGAAACATAGATGGTGATGAGACAAAGAAGCGGTATAAAATTGACTCCAAATCAAGATTCTACCTCTGAATTTGCTGACTCTCCTTAAATCTATGTCCATGGAATTGATGTTGCCTCTCTCCTAGGGATCTTCAGCAATCCCAAGGGATTACTTCAGGGTGAGCTAAATATTCTTGCATTATTTACCAATGACTCATTTGTAACCATCTGCCACTCCTCTTCCTTGAGTAAACATTGGCAAATGGTATTGCTGCAAAAACAACAGTCAGCTTTACATCACAGCTTTCTCAGATACTGGCACAATGGCTGTGCCAGGATAGGGAGAAATGCTTTTCTGCAAGCTGTAAAAACCATCTGGGGCTTTCTCACATAATGCCAGTCAGAGTAACCCTAAAACTGTGCCGTCTGATGAGGGGAAAGTCAGGACTGAGGTCAGGAAATCACAAAGAATCTATTCCTCAGTTGTTGCAGTTGTGCCAGTGGACTTGATCTGTTTTATCTTGGCAAGGAACAGTTTTATGACTGGAAGGATAGAGCACAGACAGATGATGGTTCTGTGGAATCCATTTGGGTTCTTATCTCTGGGAGAAATTTTTGGAGGCTAATGATGCCGAGTGTTCTTGCTTTGTTCTGCAGGGCCATGAAAGAGGAAAGACCCCTCATGTACATTACTTTAATGTTGTGAGATGCAGTTGCATTTAATTTCTACGTTTTCAGCTTCTATTTCATCTTCATTGTAGAATTGTGAAATCCTCTGTGACCTAATGCTGTATATAAATTACTCAAAATTTGGTGTCCTGGTATAACAGCAGACAGTATTTTTTCCGAGTTCTAAGAATTGGCCTGTTTTGTTTTTAAAAAAAGACTAGAATATTTTTGCTGCATTCCTACTCAGTGATCTAAAATTACATCTTCATTGATTTGGCACTTACCAGCTTTCCCAAATAAGACATTACAAGATCCTTAATGGATGTACTTTTGTGGCTTAGTAGCGGACTGGCTGCTGCTGTTTGCTTTCAAGGTAACCTTTCATGTTTGCTGCATTTTTGGAATACTTTGACAGTGTGCCCAAAACCACCAAAGACATTCATCCTGCCCCATCTAACTGAAAAGGCTATTTCAGCCACTCTCATGAGCAAGTGAGGTTGTTGTAAGAGGAAGATTTGTCTAAGTGGTTTTTGTCTCTCTAAACTGATCCTGTCCCTTGCTGCATGGAGGTGCCCTGCTAAACCTGGGCAATTTAGCTTGGCTGCTGGAAGCAGTGCAGTTGTACGAGTGTGTGTGTCTTCACCCTGGCTAAAATTCTCAGCTTTCTGCTTGGCCTGGTCATTCTGAACAGTGTCAGTCAAGTGAAAAGCTGCCTAGCCAACAAGAAAGAAAGAAAATACATTACTCTTTCATATTTCCATGTGTTATCCCGGTAGATTCTGGTGATTAGGTATTGGGTCCTCCCAAGCTGTCTTTTCAGTGAAGAAGAAATCACTGATGTGGAAGTCTACTACATCCTCCTTGCTACGTGCAAGCCTAGAAACGAAGCTTTTCTTCTAAGACGTAAAACTTGCTTCCACATGAAGAAAAAGGATAATCTTAAGAGACAGGGGTAATATTGCTGGGTAACATGTAGACCTAGTTTGTGGAAATTAGTTCTTCAGTACAATTACTGGTTTATATGAAAATTCTTAGAAATAGGCAGGAGATATTTAAAGACTGAATTATAGCCTGCTGGTTGACTACAGCTTGAAAAGAAGGGCTACAGATATGGTGTGTGAAAAAGCCCATTTAAAACCATGCTCTACCATATTTAGAATCATGTAGGATGAAAATTCCCAATAAATATTCATAATCTATATTCAAATATTAGAGCAGGAATTTAGATTGTCCTGAACTCTTGTGTTGTTACAAAAGTATGGAAATTATTTTTCTGCTTTCATTGCAGAAGGAAAATAACACTAATTTTGGGAGTTTGAAAGATTCTGCAAGGCACAATTAAATATGCTGGTCTAGTTCTGTGTTTTCTTCGTTCTGGTCAGCATGTGAAAGTGAAATGCAAATGTTAGCAATCTTAGAGCCACTCAGATTTGTCTTCTGTTTGCTTAAGCTTCCCTGTGGATGATCTTTAAAATACACTGCAGTACAAATACAGTTATACAGGATTCAACTATGGTAATCATGTGTGCAAAATCCCTCCTCTCCTCTTCCCCACCATCTTGTAAAATCATGGGGGGTTTTTTTGGGTTTTTTTTGGTGACCCATGGGTTTTTTTCACTTGTTTCTTTGTGTTGTTTAAGGAAACACCTGAGTAATCATTTTACTTTTTCTCTCCAACCATGAGGAATACAATTTTTCATGTGAGTGAAAGCTTAAATCATTTTTGACTGAGCTAAACAACAGTTATCATTACAAGTTCTCATACCTTTCCTTATTCCACTTTGGATGAATGGTATTATTTCTGATTAAAGACACCACTAAATACCACTGGTAATTCACAAAAAGCCTATTTATCTTGTTCTGCAGTACAGGATTCTTGTTGACTAGGCTGCTTGTTTTAAATCAAGTCTTATCCCTGGCCATGAAAGAGATGCTGAGGTGAAGACAAGAACATTGCAGGTTCAAAATGTGGACAAAATTTTATTTTCTATACTTGACATACAAGCACCAGGTGAGAAACACAATTCAGTTGGTTTAATTGCTGTGCCATGATCTTTCCCAGTATGATAATAAGCATTTAGCAGCTTGGCGACACCCTCACAAATTTATGTTAGGAAAGATTCTGAGGTTTCCTTTGTTGGGGTCAGAGGTACAGAAGCACCCTTGCACTTTTGTACACAGAGAATAGAAACGAAAAAATGATATGTCTGCTGCACATCATCTTCTGGCATCAACATTTGCCTTCCTGTCATCATGCAGGTTGGCATCACAGCATTTCCCAAAGCTGTTGTTATTCTAAGTCCACTGAGATCAATGCCTACTGAAGGAAAGCAAAGACAGCTTTCACACTCAGAGCTTGCTTTGATTGCTGGTGTAGTCTTGTAGTCCCTACACAAGAACAACCACTCATGAAATCTAAATACATTTCTTTTTGTTTATATATATTTTAGCTGGGTTTTTTAATTAAAAATATGTTATTTATGGCTAACCAGGAGTGTCAGAATATCTTTATATTAATATCTATCTTCACAGCCAGTATGCCATTTTTAATGCATTAACTGCCCTTAGAGATGCCAAATGAAGACTCATCTCCCTACACATTTCCTTTGTGTTGGAATTACCTATTTTAGTGAATTTTCTGTCTTCATACACCACTAAGCTTAGTTTCCTTCTGAACGTATAAGCAACCAGCTAGGTACAGAATACATGACATTTGAATATTGTTCACTTCGATTGGTGGTGCACCTTTTGCAGAAAAGTCAATCAAGGCATCAATTTTAGACTGTGATTATGACAATAAATTCCCTATTTAACAGTATTTATGCTTTCATGCTTTTCAACATGACATTTTAATTATAAGTGCTAATGAAATAATGAAGTGGTTTGAACCATAGAAAATAACTGCTGTCTGCTAAGTACTATGTGAGAAAACAATAGCAGGACTTACAAGATGAATGCATAAATTAATGTGACTTCCCTGATTTTATGGTTTTCAGCTTTTTTTTATTTTGTATTTCCATTTGTCCTAGGAATGTGTCACAAAATGAAGTAACATACAGCATGAAAATTCAAAAGTACCAAAAGTTAATGCTTAAGTTGTGTAATTGCAGTCAGTAAAGGATGTGATCTTTAAGTATTAGTTCTTACTGAATAGTCTTCCACTATGCCTTGGAATGGGAGTCTAGTCCTAATGGGAATGCAGATAAGAACGTAGACAAGGTGTAGCTCTTTGATTCAGTCATGGCTTTGACAAACAGAGGACATGAGTTATCTGGTTTTTCATGATGTGCAGGGCTTCCAGTCTCAGTCAGTGTCAGAAGCAAAGCTGCAACCACAGGCATTCCCCCCTCAGTCAGTGACAGAGCTCCATTTGTTTCTCGGAGCAGAAGAAAGTTGCAGTCAAGTCGGTGACTTGTTACCAGTCCCTGTGAATCTGGCAATGTTGGCTGTTTGCTTCTGGTAGATTCCACTTGAGTGCAAGCACTGACTAATTAGACCTGAGGAGATCTGTTGAATTATATTCCCTTTGCTCACTCGGTCGATGCTCCGAGCAGGAATCTTTTAGCAGATTTGACGCTGACTCATGGGACTCCAGCTGATGAGGGAGAAGGTTGTGCATCTGGAGTGCTCAAGGTCACGTCATGGGTTCATGTGTTTGTGGGAAAGCACAGAGCTGCAGGCAGCTGCCTGGAAAATGTGCACTGCTGCCACGTCTGCTCCTTCTGAAACACCACCAGCAAGGCACAGCGAAGATCCGAGGAGAATCCCAGCACTGCAAATACATGGAATGCAGACTGAGGCAGAAGTGTGAAAGTGCTTAAGCTGAGGTCTGATTGAGTGAGTCATCACTCAGAGCTATGAGACCTGACAGGTCTAAGTGAGGAAAGGCCGGGAGCGGCTCTTCAGAGAAAGAACACTATTGCTGCCACAGTTCAGCTCCTTGTCAGCCTCTTGCTAGAGCTCAGCCTAGCCTTGAAACTATGACTTGCAAATACTTGCAAAATATAAACTGCATAAGGAACTCATACTTGAGCATTTTGTAGTTCCCAGTACTGCTCTTCACTGAGCATTGTCTTTGCAGCAGTTTGATTTCTATTTTGCAGCAAACTGGACTTTAGGATAAAAGCAAGTTGCCAGATTCTGCCTCTGGAATGAGTGCATGGTGCCTGTCAGATTCTGTGGGAGCTGCTGGCATAGAGGTGAGAGCTGAATATTTGGTCTTGATCCTGAAAAACAATTTCAAGTCCTGCTGTTTTATTCATTGGGACATAATCTAGACAAATGAAAAGGCAGAGGATTTTATTTTTTATTTCATGTGAGATTCTTTAGGATGTATTTTATATTTGGTAAAATAGTTGTTTGAAAAATCATGTGCAACATAAATACCATTTCTGAATTTGACTCCAGCTGAAGAGGACACAGGCAGAGGAGATGGAAAAAGATGCATAATGAGAAATCTGACCTTAAACTACTCCCTTGCTGGGTTCATGCTCTTTAACTCAAGAGATACCCATAAGTAATAGAATTTTTAAAACATTTAACTCATATTTTTTAAACACTTAACTTAAATCACCAATGCATTTGAATAAATATGCTTAGCCATTTCTTTACAACAGCTGCTATGGTGATTGGTTCCCCAACACTGCTGTTAAAGCAATTGCAGGCTAATTTATTCTCAGCCTACCTGAGTCTTGTCAGTTCTGAGTAGTCAAGCAAGTCGACAGCTTAGTTTTTATTCCTTTCCTGTAATAGAGGCAGAGAAATAGCCCTGCTGCTGTGCTTGTTCGAAGATGAAATTGCTCTGGAGTCTCATTAATATAGTGGATCAATATGTTCTCCTGAACTGGCATGTTTTATGTAGTTAGTCTCTCCTCCCTAGGAAGACACTATTATTTAGGAACCAAATCTATCCAGCAAACTAAAATTAAGCATTTCCCCCCCCCTCTTTATATATTTTTCTAGCTAAAAATATTCCAAGCAGCATTCAAAATTATTCAAAACTCTGTAGTCTGTGGAATTTCCAATCTGATGGAAACAGCTGAAAAATAAAAACCACATGCTCCACTGGCTCTGCATACAAGAGCCTGCATTTTAATCCAGAGCTGCTGCGTATGCTGTAGCATGTGCCTCTAGCTTTTGGTGTTGACATCTGCATTGTGATGAGAGGAATTATTCAAAGCCAAATTACTATTCAGGGTGGTAGTGTGAAACAATGAAAATGAGATTGCTAGAGGGGAAAATATATGCAACAGTTTGTATAGTTAGGGAAGAAAATTGGATTCATTTGCTGAAGCACTGCTTTACTCTTCAGCAGAGTTTAACCCCTTTACAACAGCTAGAATAAAGCTATGACATGTTTACTGACAAAATTCAAATACTTTTCCAACTGATATAGTTGTAATATTCATGGACCTAATCAGAAAATGTCCTATAAGTAGGAAAGTCTTTGTTTAGATATACATCTACACTTTGTTGGAACAGTGGGAATAATTTGCATAAAAAAGTAAAATACAACCAACCAATTACCATGTTTCCTTTTATTAAGGTGTCAATGTGCTGATTTTCCTTTTTTTGTTGTAAAGAGGAAGCTTTTCCTTCAATGAATACGTGTGGATCTTTAGTGAACTGGGCCCATGTGTTGTGAATATTCTCCCATGTCCTGTATAGGTGAACTTTGTAGCTCAAGCTCAGGATATTAATTTCTGTCCCTAAAATAATTTTCTTCCTTAGCAAACCCAGACAGTCTGACTAATAAATACCAAAATACAGTATAGAACTACTCGTTGATTTCTACGAATTTGTGCTGGTCTATACCTCTTTTAGAAGAGTCTCAACATTCTTCAGCTACCCAACCATTTAGAAGTCTTAAACTTTTGGAAAGTCATCCTTGCCCTGTAATCTGCTTCTGCAGAGAGGTTATGATTCCTTCCTGTATTTAAAAGTTATCTACAATAGCCATAAATTAAAGAGTTTATCTGTAAATTTTGGTCACAATTACAGGTTTGCCCATCACATCCCACAAATCAAGATGTTTAGAGCTCACCATTGTTTTATAACTCCTTGGCAGAGCAAAATTTCCACCCATTCTTGAAAGGTTTATGGCAAAGTGTAGCCCTATCCTAGTTAGTTATCCTATCTTAGTTGCTGCCTCTAATTGCCCCTCCTTTTTCTTAGATTGTCCAGTTATTTTACAAAGGATTTCAATACCTCAGGTCTGGGAGGTGGCACCGTTCCCATTTAATTTCTTTACTTCTTGTACTATGTGCCAGACCAAACACTGGGGTATGGACACATTTCAGCTGGTTGCTAAATAAGAAATAGACACTTGTCTTCCTCCCTTCCTTGAGGGCTGTATGCTTACCTGCAGTTTAACTTCACTTATGTGTCTTCTGCCTGGCTGCAGTAACATCCTTTATGTGCAATTACAAGAGCTCCCAAAATTCCTTATTGACCACAGAGATAGTTTTAAAGAGACAATAAAGAACTGTAAATTCAAATTTAAGACCTGGGACAAAGTGAATAATGGTTTTAAGGCTGGCTTTACTTTTATTAATGTTAGATTTGTTCATGTTTTGAGTCTTCATTTATACAAACAAAACCCCCTGAACTGATTGTTTCTTTTCCAGCAAGAATGATGGGTTTTATCAATGTACATTTTCAACACAACAAATAAAGTGATTGTTACAATTTTATGACTACTTGAGAAAGGATTATAATAATAAGTTATTGGGGGAAGGTGGGGGGAGAGGAGGACTGGGTTGGGCTGTGATAAAAAGAAAAGATAGTAAATAACCAGATTTTTAAAAAATCTTCTCTTCATGCTGTGTAGCACCTTTTGTTCTAGTGGAATTCTGCACTTTCTTTGGAATTTCGCAGCTTTCTTGCAAGGGGAAGCAGAAGGGCAGGCACTGATCTCCTCTCTGGCTGCCAGTGATGAGACCCGAGGCATGAAACTGTGTCAGGGGAGGTTAGGGTTGGATATTAGGAAAAGGTTCTTCACCCAGAAGGTGTTTGGGCACTGGAACAGCTCCCCAGGGCAGTGGTCACAGCACCAAGCCTGCCAAAGTTCAAGTGCTTACACAATGCTCTCAGGCACATGGTGTGATTGTTGGTGCTGTCCTTTGCAGGGCCAGGAGTTGGACTTTGACGATCCTTGTAGGTCCCCCTCAACTCAAGATATTCTGTGATTCTATGATTATAATGAGAAAATCTGTTCTATATATATTTGCATGAAATGCCTCTTAATGCCCAGAGACACAAGCTAAGTATCTCCCGTTGCTGTGGCTTCAATAACCCTCCTGCAGATGCTGGAAGGCTGCCATACAGAGTGCAGCCTGGGCAGGAACAGAAGGAGCTTCTTCATTAGACTCCTTTCTTCAGCAGGGCCTGGGAATGACATGTACTTAATTCCCATCTTTTGCATGAGAGAGAGCTTTCCTGCGTAATGCAGTCTTGGGTTTATGTAGCATATGTTAATAGGTCACATGAATCTTGTTGTGGAAATTGATTACTTGACTGTTAGCTTTCATTTAATTCATAACTGAATGCACTAGAAAGGCTTCTGTGCTGAATTATCTTCACATTCTCAGGTAGAATTTATCTTTTAAACAAAACAAAACAAAACAAAACAAAATAAAACAGAACAAGCAGCTTTAAGTTTACTTTTCCTTGGCATTTCAATCACCAATTTTTGCAAAAGATATAAATTCTAGAAATAATTTTTGAAATCACTGAAGATTATGACAATTATTTGTCTCTTCTGAATCAATACTGGTTTGCCACAGCTTGGTCTCATTCGCTGTCAAAATGCAGTACATCATTTATCTATAGCAGAAATAACTCTAAAAGGAATGGAGGATTTGGCATAATTTTAGAACTTAAGTGATGCATAAAGAAGATCAATAGTAACCTAAAAACTGGGTATTTTTTATGTGCTGTGCTCCTGTAATAGTCTAACAGAGTAAGTAACAAACCTATTTAAATGTTACAAAACCTGTTTCTAATGAGGGCAAGTAATCTGTGAAAAATGCAGGACATCTCAGCATTCTGACTGATGTCATGTTTGTTTGCCATCTGCAGAATGAGATGAAATAAGTGTTCAGTTTTGCTCATTTGCTTCTTTAAGCAATATTGAGTTCTGTTCATGTGCCAAGGAGAAAATAGTCTTTAAATAATCTTTAACAGAATGGTGAATTAGGATTCCTTGCCATGTACCTTATATTTCTTAAAAATATGTTAATTTGATAATTCAGAGCCTGAAAAAGTTTCTTAATCTTACAGTTTTTCAGTCATGGGTGCTTTAACAGTTTCTTGTTTCCAAGGTTCAGAATGATAATGTTTGGGTCATGGGCTTCCTAAAATTTGGTGACAAGTGATAACACAAATCAGACAACTGTAGCAAAGGGATGTACTTTTTTTTAAAACACATTCAAGTACTCTCTGGCTGAATGCTCTGCTAATCTTTGTGTTGCACCTATTTTGATACTGTAATGCCATTTTTACTTTCAGAATGGCACAGCTTCTTGAACAAATTGATAAGATTTGTCATCTTAGCTGTGCTTTGATGCTTGAATAGGTTACAATAATTTGTCAATGCAAGATCAGTTGTGTTCTGAAAACGTTGATGCAGCTTCTGGTGCCAGCATATTTTCAGAAATCACTTGATCATACTTTGCTTCCCTGTCTGAATGTGTCAGATGTGAAGAACCCATGAAAAGTAAATTTTAAACAAACTTTTGCCTATTATCTGAGTGTATTTGCATTACCTTAAGAAAGCAGTTAAGGACTGAGTAGAAACTTTATGGGTGTTGTCTTGAAGTTAAAATTTCAAACGTCCAAAAATCCTAGAGATTGAACCAATTCAAAACAAATTGCACTATGTAGTTCTAACTCCGGGACGGCAAAGTACTTGTTTCTGTGTGTAGCAAGTGACAGAAGCCGTCAGGAGAAGAGTCAACATCTCTGAGGCCAGAGCAGCGAGTTGGTGCCTACTTAGACGTGGCCACACGGCCTGAAGTTATTATTCTTGTAACAATATGGGAATTACTACTTTCATAAACGGGGATTACAGCCTCACACCACTGCGGGTGCCCGGGATGTCCCTTGGGGAAGGCACCGTTCCCTCTCCACGGTGTTTGTATGACAACACGGGCGGCTGCCGCAGCCTGGACCGCCCGGCTGTCCTCGCACGCCCCGCTGGCCGGGGGCTTCCTGCCGCCGCCGGTCCCATCCCGCCGGTCCCATCCCGCCGTCCTCATCCCACCGGTCCCATCCCTCCGTCCTCATCCCGCCGGTCCCATCCCGCCGTCCTCATCCCACCGTCCCGGCCCCGCCGCCGCGCGGTTCGGGCGCCCCCAGCGGAGCCGGCGGTGTGGACGCGGCGGGAGATGCTCCAGCAAATGCTCTCAAGCGGCAGCAGTTGGCGGGCACGTTTTAATGATCCAGCGCTGTAGAGCGGCTCAAGAAGGATCACTGTCAGCGCTCCCACTTAACACAATTATAACTGTTACTCTTCTTAGGTAAGATTTAGTATTGCCGCGTCTGTTTGTGCTTTGTGTGCCAGATTACCTTTGCCCGTGCTATTTCAGTCGAACTCGTGCTTTGTTGGAGGAAAATGGTTTTGCGGTGTAGTACGCTTTTGCAGGTTCTTCTTAAACATTTAAACACTGTTTCGATGCCTTCCACGACTTCCTGTGAACGTGACATGAAATAACTTCTTTTTGTTTGGTTTTGTTTGGTTTTGGCTTTGGTTGGGGTTTCCTGGTTTGGGTTTTTTTTTTCCGTTTGTTTGTTTATGTTTTGTTCACGATTGAACTGTCTTTGTTGTGGCAAGGGGTCCTCATAAGGACAGCATTCTGGCCCTTCTGCTGCTGTAAAGGGTGCCAGCATTACCTGAAGTCTAGATAGATCAGGAAAATGCAGGATTATAAATGTCAGTGAGGAATCCCAGACTTGTCTGGCAGGATCACAGTTAGAAGTGCCGGGTTATACACGTAAATGGCTGAGTAACTACTGTTTATGCCATGCTCACCTTTTTATAAGCACTGGGGAGGAAAGGGGGCAAAGGTTATGCTATAAATAGAACCACTTCACTGTGATTTACGTGCTCAATGAATTGCCTGTGTATTGGCTGCGAGCTACAGCATCTCCTTTTCCGAGGCTGCTCTCCCATCTAGTGGCGGGTCTGCTCCTCCGCTGCCGGCACTGGGGTGGAGATGCCCGCGCCTCACTGCCCGCCTTAGGCACAGAACTTACTCACGGGTTTGAGCAACAGCGAGTGCGGCCCATCGAAGCTGAAGTCTAAGTAGACTGATCAATAAAAGATTTACTTAATTTTTCTGCAGATGTTCATAAAAGTTTTAATAGATAAGAATGGGATTTAAATCAGGGAAACTGCCTTGTCTGCTGGGAGCTTTGTAGGTGTGAGATTATTTCATGTAAAATGAGAGATGAGGCTGGCCCAAACACTTAGTACTAAATCTGGAGATAAGAATTCAATCACTCTTGTAGATCATTCAGCATTAAAGGTGTGCTTGTCAGGGCTATATTTACATTCTTCCTTTAAAACATTATTTCTCTAATAGCTCACAAGTCTCCAAATTGATCTGATTACCTATATCTTTGAGCTGAAGGCTTTTACATTTCTTTTGTGTAAAGCTTAATATACAAACCTTGTCTTGGTACATCTTTGTTTCCATACCAGGATTTTGTTACTAAAAATACAAGATTAAAAGTTCTGTTTGGCAGTGGATTTGTTATTAATAAAAATTAGCCATCGGTTCCTGTGCAGTGATACCAACAACATGGTTGGGTTACTGGTAACCTCCTATGAGAGGAAGCTCCTACAGAAATGCTCTTTGCCATTGGAAGAGCCTGGAGACTGTAATGATAATTGTAGTGTCCAGGCAAGTTTAATGGATAGCAGACAAAGAAAACCAAATAATTAAGTAGCATCTAATCTTGATTGTCCCCATAGAAGCTAGAATATACCAGCAGATATAGCTATTTTCTCATTCAGGTTGAATGCAGGAGTTCAGATGCTGGAGATTTTTAGGATTCTTTGGGATTAAGTCAGTAAAATACATTATATATATTACATATATGTGAAGTTGTACATATACGGCTTCAGCCCTTGACATGATTTTTTTTCATGTTTAGTAGGAAAAAGCATAGCAGAAAATCTGATATTTGTGAAATTTGAACTTTGTTATTACCACAGTCTTTGTAGTGGTAAAATTGTCCCAAAAGACAAAGATAATGAACTTTATTAAACTAATGTAGTGAAAGCTATAATATTTCATTATACCTGTATACTTGTCACTTTGTTAATACTGACAAAAAGTCTATCAGTGTAAGGGCCAGCACAGGTGTGTGTAGTCTGGCCCTGCAGTCTGGTGTATTTTCATTGAGATTCTGTACCTGGTTCCAGAGAGTTCTTTAAACATTGCTGCCTCCTGGCATTTTCAATGCATTAATAATGCATCTTTTTTTTATTATTGCAGGTTTGTTGATGCAAAAGACTGCTGACGTAGGTCACAGTCAGGTGACAAACTTTGGTTTTTAGCTTTGCTGTTCAAAGCACTCATAAACTAGCATCTTTGGGGGCTGAAATCCACTGTTTCTTTGTGTTCTTGCACCACTTGTCATCTTATATGTTTGACAGCTCCATTGCCTCTGAGCAGTCAGTATTTTTCCTGGCCATATGATTATTTTCAAGCTTGAGGAGGACATATGTGTATTTTCTGTCTAGAATAGGACTGTAAAAATAAAAACTGTTCCAAATTTTTAATAGTTTACTAGCTTTAGCTAGTGGCTGATATAATTTTCCCTCTGAATGTTTTAAAATCCCTTTAACGTAGTTTTAAGGATGAGTCAAGTTGACCATCAGAAAACATTTCTGTAGCCTGGTTTCAGCTACAGAATGTAAAAAGTTCTTTGATTTGTCTCTCCAGGTAATAAACAAAAGATCTCTTGATGCTGTGTGTATTAAAACAAGCCCGCTGTAAATAGAGGATACAGTTAATGTAAGACAGAGCATTCTTAGAGAGCAAAAGAATGAATATGTAAGATAAACCTAATTGCAGTTATTGCAGATGGAACTGAGTTGTTCTGGAAAAAATATTTTTCATCTGTCTATGTCTAATTTGAAATTAAATTAGCAATTTGAAATTAAATTAGCAATTCCTTGTTCTTTAAGAGGATACATAAAATGTAATGTCTTTAATCAAATACACCTGATCCCAAATGCAAGGTGTCTACGGAAAATAATTTCTAAGATAAATGTATTCATTTTTGAATAGCAGCTACTTAAACCCTCTTGCTGTCCTGCAATGTTGGCTTGGGTATGATTTAGCAAGTTCTAGACCAAAATTTGACTGAGATGGTCACAGAACTGTTTAAGTCAGTCCTTCATGTGGCTGGGGCTGCTGTTACACAGCATGTAAGCACGTCAGCATGTTTAAAAATAAAAATATTATCCAACCACACAAATTTGCAATGTGTCAGACTTTGCAGGTGCATTTGAAGATGAAGGAGTTGGAACATCAGTGAAGATTTTTTTATCATGGGTGCTAACATGCTGTAGTAATGCCAAGTACATGCTGTGATCTTCATGGAACAGCTGCAGTTTCAACAGCTGCAGTGATGTTCTGGTTTATGTCAGTTTGGGATGCTTTGTTTTAACTTAGGCTAAAGTTTTGTGCCACAAGGCAAGAAAATGTAGGGAAGAATTAGTGTTTAGTAATTCTTAACTACTCCTGTTGATGTTATGAATTTAGTGCACTTGGAACTTGGAGCAGAGATACTTTGCTTCATTTCTAATAAATGTGAAACTGCTTGTGGATGTGTCCATCTGTTTTTCTGGAATTATACTGTCACCAAACAGGCACCAAGTCCCAAAATGCATCAAGTCTGTGTCTGGCAAAGTCTCGTGGTTGCCTGTAATTTTCATCTTCTTCTGTGATTGCCTCTTACAATAATACCGGGCTTTGGGAGATGTTATCACACACCCGGAGGCCTCTAGCTTAAAACACACTGAGGTAATTCGTGTGTATGATGCCAAGTCATAGCATTACATACAAACCACATTTCGGTTACTCAGTAGAAAAAATAACATTTCCACTATCCAATGGGGGATAATAATTTTACTCTATTGCCAACTGCCCTTGTTATTCATTGACATTATTTTGTCCAGTGGGACATGAAAACTATTAATTTGATTCTAGTCCTTTCTAGAATATTATTTTGTTAAGACTCACTGCAAGGTTTGCTCAAAACTCTTTATAGTTATAAGTCTACCATTAAAATGTTTGTCTTTAATAGTTAATTCAGAAATCAAGACTATTTTCTCTCATATGACACATTTCTTAAAGCCACTTTTTAAAAAGATGAGCAAATTGTGTAATATTATTTCTAAATTTCCCTGCAATGTCTGTATTTTCATGTAGTCATCTCAGTCACTGAGCATGTTCATTGATTTCATAATAAAGCAGGGAACCTGAGGTTAGATGATTTCTCAAAATACCTGTCAGTTGCATCGCAAGAGCCCAAACCAACTATTTTATTTCTGTTTAAATTTTTCTGGAAAAATTCCGGTGGATGAGGCTCAGCAGCACTTAGTTCCATTTATTTCATGCTTCATACTCTTACCAGTAGAGTAATTTCATCATATTTCAGTTCAGTTTCCTTTCCTGCAACCCAGGTTATTGCTTTTGCACCCGATCTCCGGAAGATGCAGAGAACAGTTTATTCCCTTCTCTGTTTCAGCCTTTTCCCTTTTGAAGAAAACATCCCTTGTAGATTTTGCTTCTCTGGATAAAATATTTTCAGTCTTTTCTGCTTGTTATGTTCCGGACCACTGATTACTGTTGTCTTCCCATTGAGAAGAATGACACTCAAAACAAAACAGAGCTGAATTTTTGCCTTGTCCTGAGGTTTACAAGCTGTGCTCTGAAGTACGTGTCAGTATGTTTACAGTTTTTTACTCAATTCTGTTGACTTACATCCAGCCTGCGGTCTGCAATGCTTTCTGGATCTGTTTTAATACCAGTCATCACTCATCTACTTCTGTGTGTTTGCTTATTCCCGTTTGTCTTCGTTATCTTGCTCATTTTCAATGACTCTGGATTGCTGCATTCACTCTGGATGCTGTCTGGATGCTGGTATTCTCACAGCCCTTCCTTTCCAGCTTCAAAGATCATTAGTGTATCCTACCAGGCAGATGCCACCTAAATCTGAGTGAGTCAACTTGTTGGCTGTAGCTATAGAACTGTACACAGCAACTGAGCATGCTGCTCAAGTGGGTCTGCATGTGTTTTCATGCTTGACTTTAGGGTCTGCATTTCATTTTGCTGTTCATTAAGTATATAGTCCTTGTTCCTTCAAATTCATGCATTTCCACTTCTCATAGTTCCATTTAATTCGCTTGCCAAAAGGTTAAACAGCACAACCCAAATTCTGTTCAGGTTGTCCACTTGTAAACAGCATGAGATGTGATGGATTTGGAATGGTTATGCCAGACCAAGTCTGAACCCAGATTTTTTTCTTCAATGAATATGTAGTGCTTCAAATATTTAATTTTTTTTACTTCAGCTTAAGATGGAGATGTCTGAAACTTGAAATTACAAGACTGATGGATGCAGAAGGATTCAATTCTCTTTATCTGGATAAATTCTGTACATGTTAGGCCTAAAACAAGAGCTGTGCTTAGGTGTCAGAAGTGAGCCAAAGATTCAGTGGCCAATAGCCATGTTGGGTTTTAGTTCAGGTTTCAGTATGCACCAAAAAAATCCTCTCATGTATACAACTCCACATGGAAGTGGTGTAACAAATAGGTGATGATGTAGTGCATTTCCTCATCCCTTAGTTTATTTTAAGTGGATTTTATTTTAAAGTACTTTGAGTCACATTTTAGTTTCACTTCCATGAAGAAAGCTTCAGCTATATAAGGTCAAGTGGTCTGTTCATTCAGGATGCATCACTTCCTTCTAAGAGCTGACAGGTTGAACAAGCTTCCTATGTGCTCTGCACACATCAGATACTGCTCTGTCCTATTTCTTTGATATGCTTCAAAGTAGTGGAAGTACTGAAGATAAGTAGGAACTTGAGATCATGTTAGTCATGCTTCTAAGGCTTCCGAGAGTATGATCTCTTCACTTGGGCTGATGCCCACCTCTGAGCTGTTTCTAAATACATGTTGGACTCCTATTCTGCTCCTCTCTATTGCCTGCAAATACCTGAAATCAATGAACCATATTAACTAAACATGGCTTTATGATATCAGATTTTGTCCTGCATATATATTTGTACCCAGCAGATATCTAATATCTCCCAAAACCATTCTTTCTCTGGTCATGCTCTTGTCATTCTGCAGGGATGTTTGCCAGTCTCCCTGCACAGTTCTCTAGGCTGTTTCTCTTCATCTTCACCAGCACCTCAACCTGCATCAACACCTGTTCACTCTCTGTAACACAGGAAGAGAATATTTCCTGTGGATTCTGTAGCAGGAAGAGAAAGTTTTGCAAAACTGTGCCCTCATTTTTGCCCTTCATTTTCCAGGCTGTGATAACTAGCCAGGCAGCTGATAGTGTAGCTGTGGGGCCAAAATCATTCAGAGAACACTGAAAGAGACTATATAAAATGGTGTAACAGCCAGAACAGAGGTGTATATATAGTGTATGTTTGTCTGAAGATTTAATTGTTGTTGGAATAACATATCCATTATAAACTAAAGAACAAATAAGACTGCACATCCAAACAGCATGTAAAATGCTCTCTGCTTTCAAGATGCTGTCTTTATTTGTATTTTGCTTAGTTTCCTGGACTTCAAACTGAAGGAGACCTAAATGCAAGTTTTATTTATCACTCCTTTTTCGAGTGATGGAAATACATAATGATGGAAATACATTGAAATTTAAATTATATCTCTGCATAGAAAAAAGCCTAGATAAGTTGATGACAAACATGCTGTTCATTGCAAAGAAAATCATATGCAATGGCCATGAAGTTATTTATCTTCTCCACCTGTTGGAGATTCACTGATTTATGTATTGTGATAAGTACTAAAGTGGAATACTGAAGTAAGAAAGTTGTAGCATGCCAAAAGACATGCATAAAACCTTTTCTATTTCTGTCTAAAACTGTAGTATTCTCTGCCAGCACTGGTCAAGCAGTGCTGGTAGTTGCTGTCAAAAGAAGCAGTGAGGAAGTGCTTTTCTTCTCAGTCTCCCCCTCTCTTACATGAGATCTCTAACTCCTTCTCCAGAAACAATGCAATTGTAACCAACTCTCACCACAAACTTTAATCAGGAGTCCACAAACTTGCCCCAAATAACTCTACCACATGCAGTGGTCACCTCCGCTAATAAATTTGTTTGCAGATCCCAATCACAAATTTCCTTGCCTAGCACTTTGCAATCCAGCACTGTCAGTAATCATTTCATGTTTCAGTAGTGCTCCGTGTCCCTGCCCACCCCTGGGCTGTCAGGGCATTAGTCACAGCAGTCACACAGCTGTCAACTCTCACTCCTGACAACTCAGAGCCAGGCAGAGCTGTGGGAAAAGGAAAGTCCCATCCCACCCATTTTATAGAAAGGGGACTGAAGTATAAGGACACGTGGCTTAACAATAACAGCACTTCAAAGAGTGGACATATTAACTTAGTTCAGGCTGGAGGCTCAAGGACCAGACTTCATCAAGGTTCTTCTTCCTATCATTCCAAGGTGTGCAAGGTTCACGTACCCTACACAAAACTACAGCTCTAGTATCCTTTTCACAAACACCCATGTGGTTTTTTTTGAAAGAGAGAATTTAACTTATGCATGTCAAATACTTCACTAATCAGGAAGTTCAAATGTTTGTCTTTTACTAAGGAAGATTACAGTCAGATTAGAATTTAATACTGACAACTTTCTTTTGAGTCATACCCTTCTGTTTTCCAGGGAGGAGAAACAAACACATAAGAAGAAGGGTTTTTTAATGATATTTAACATCATAATACAAGCAATAAGTTAAACACAGTAAAAATAATTAAATAAAGCTTGAGGTTCCAGCCCTCATACAAATAATTCAAATCTATAAAATAATTCAAATCTACAAAACAAAGTTTAAAAATAAACCCAGAATAAGTCTTGTAGAGAAAAAATTACTTCCATATTATATCAATTAAATGAATGGAAATAAATTTCTGACTTTTGAAGCCTGCAACATTCAACAAATGCCAAGTCCTTATATCTTCTCCAGGGTGCGTAGGTACATGTAGAGAGGTTGCATAATCAGATGTGCCAGGGGGCTCAGACACCTTCACATGTAACCTGGAAGTCCAGCAAGTTTCCAAATTTGCCTTCTTGCAGCACAGTTCTTAAGTGAAATACATTAAGAGTTCATAATGCTGACCCAGCTACTACTTTTTTTTTCTCTCCACTTCTTGATGCCAAGTCTGAACACTCTCTCAGTACTGGTCTTAACAGGTTAGGTTTGTGGGACTTGAGACATAGTATTATTCAGTACAATAAGGGGAGATTTTAGACTCAGGTAATGTATAAAATGAATACTTGAGTTAAGTTGAAACTGTATCAATATTTCCAGAGCAAATGCTGGTTCATAAATGAAGTAGACAGCTAACTTGCTATGCATAGTATCGTGCATTGGAATACTCATTTAAATGTTAAATATTTTAGCTTCCCACTGTGTGGTTTCCAGGTAATTCAGAGTAGTATTTCATCTCTCTGCCTCATGCCTCAGGAACAGTGATGTGAGTGACTGCCCACACAAGCATTCAAAATGAAAGCCTCTTATGACATTCAGGTCTCTTCTGTCCTGGTGTCAGTACAGGCTGAATTTTGTTCATTCCAGTCCAGCTGTAGGAAAAAGGTCACTTGGGTTCAGGAAGAAAACGACTCTTGGCAACTAACCCATTCATGCTGGAGTCAATCCAGTTAAGGTATTGAGTAACTCTGGTGTAAACACCAGGCTTGTTTTCCTTTGCACAGCCATCTCCCCAGCTGACAATGCCATAAACCATCATCCTGCCATTGTGCTCACAGACCATGGGGCCACCGGAATCTCCCTGACAACAGAAAGAGAACATATTAGGTCATTTTCTGCAGATGGAGCCTGTGATTATTGTTTTTTCTACAGTTAAGTAAGCTAGTAAGGATCTATGAGCTAAAGGTTGGATCTTTGAGAGCATTGCTTAGATGGAACAGAAGGTTTGGCATCTGCTGTGACTTGAAAGTCTCTAAAGCTGAGGAGTTCTCTAGTTTCCCCCATCAGGATACCAGGAGAATACCTTGGAAAACAACGCTCCACCCCCATCCTAAGTTTATAAGCACAGATATTAAACTAGTGATATAAGGTCAAGGCCAACATACTTTTACACTTGGGGGTGTTTGTTCTGTTCAGTGGCTCCTATGGCCACTCTGCCCAGTAAGGTGCAGGGAAATAAATCTGCTTTTGAGAAACCTGGAGGAGCTCAGTGTCCCCTGTAATCCATCCTTGCAAAGCTATAGTTAATGTGCAAGCTGAGATTAGAGCAGCTGCTATATAGCTCTGATGGATATCTATCGGCTATTGCTTGAATAGATTGAAAGTAAGGTGTTGAGGAAAAGCAGTGGCTAAGATACTGCACTTCTTGCACCTCCTAGGGAAGGCCTGGAAGGGGTAAAACCTAACTCTGGGTTCCAGCTTCATTCCAGATGTTTGGCCACTACAGGTCCACTCCACTTGACATAGTAATTTCCAGTTACATTAGAGACTCTTCTGACTAGTAGAATTACAAGATGCTGCCAACTGATCCATATAGTAGTGCACATGCATTTGAAGTTATTTAGAAAATAAACCAAACCAATTCTACCTTGCAGGCATCAATCTGCCATGTGGGATCCCCAGCACAGACCATGTTGTCAGTTACTCTAATATTGTCATAGTATTCATATTTGCATTTTCTCTGTGATATTAAGTTCACAGTTGCTGACATCAGTCTTTGAGCATAGAAGATGTCATCTGCAAAAAAAAAATTCATTATTTTCACCCTCCAAGACACAAAAAGCAGCAAGAACCCCCCCATAACACAATTTCTGCACTTAAATTAGCATAACCATTCCAATTCTCCATTGAGGCTCTTGCTTCCACCTTATGCAGTATTGGTTTGCTTTTACTGTTAATAAATAAGTTTCAATGAGAAAAACAAATGTTCCAAACACCAAATATAAAGTTTAATTTTTAGAGAGAAAAACTTTAATTGTTGATGGAAATTCTGCACAAATGGAATCCTTTGCTAATCTTCCCACACAGCTTGAATTTCTCTGCTCCTCACCACATCAGGAATGATAAAAATTGTGGTTTACATCTTGGATTACTTTGTATGGTTGATGAGTGAGAGAAGCACCAGATAGGAAATGCCAGACAGCTAGAGAAGATGATCCAAAGGTCATCTTCAACAGATGCACATGGAATACATACAAGAGGAAGGAGTATTTTTCTAATACTTCACAGATCATGGTGTAAAAATCACCACATTCCCACCATCATGGAAGACCAACTTCGGTAAGAAGTCATTCACTTACAAAAATCTTGTTTTCCATAGCCAGCTATTTCACAGTGGGTATTCTCCTTTAAGTAGAGGTTCCTCTCCGGCAAGCAGACTGTTCTGACATACTTGGATTCTACTGCACACTGTCCAGAAGTTGTCCTTATCCTTATCAAAGCTATGAACCAAGTTAGAAAAGGTACAGTTAGCTTGTAAAGCAAGCTTTTCCCCTCATGTTCTGACAACAGAAGTATTGGTACAGTTAATGGGAATAGTTGCAATTGCATTTAGTTCTGGTTACACATGGCTCCCCTCATTGCTTTTGGAATGAGTCATTACATAATAACAACATTAATTTCCCAAAACTATTATTGACAAATGTTTCAACTTAACCTTGCTTCCTCAAAGGATAAGGGCTAATAGCTCCAGCAAAAAGTTTCCTGCAAGAGTATCTTAAGATGTTTTAAAACAAACATCAATTTTCTGACTGGCTGTAGAAAGAAACACTACCCTAAATGGTTTTACAAAAGATATTCTTGGATTTTCTTTACTTAGCAGCAGCAGGAGGAATCTGGAAGGGGTGGTAGAGTTCTAAATGTTAAGTGCAAGACTGGCAAGTCTGTTCTGTTCAAGTAGCAAAACCCCATGGTTGCTTTAGGAATAGACTTCTGAAACCTAGACTTTCATAAATGTCTGAATTAATTCAGGATAACCTTCAGCTAATGAGGTGGCTGATATGGCATTCCCATCCTATATCATGAAACTTACTGTGCATGCATTTTTTCATCATTTACTATACATACAGTCTGATTTTTAGACACATATTAAAATGTCAGAAATGTAACACTGTGCTTATGGAAAAGCCATGTCTTCCACAGGTCCAGAGACTGCCTGCCAGGTAATGCATCTGATATATACCACAACCAAAAATTATACAAGTGCAAAAACTGTCAGTACAGGCCTAATTTTCAGGCCATTCCTGTTCCCCTTTTTCTCATCTCTGATTCTACTTCTTCTAGAAGATGTATGCTGCAATTATGTAGCCTTCACCTATCCCAGTGTTTCAAAGGCTCATATTAAGATGACACTTACCAATATCATTCTCATTGCCACCTGTATCATCTGTAAAGCCAGGGTGAGAGATGATCTCATCAACCATGAATTCTTGTTCTTTATCATCAGTAACATTCAGTATGGACTTTCCAAGGAAGACTTTGTAAACAGATTTGTTTATCGGTCTTCTTGACCTGAGTGAGAGTAGAGAGATTGATGAGGACTACTGATTTCTGAGAGCAGGGTCAACAGCTGAGATCCAGTCCCAGATCTGTTTCACATTTATTTTAATGTTAATAAGTAAAATTCAGTCCACTTTGAAAGTTGATCCAATATTCCAAAGGAAAGCATCCCAATTTTCCATTTGAAGGGATTAAAATAGATATTCAGACATTTTGAAACATGCCTAACTAGCTGCTACTAATGCAAGGCATTGGCCTTAATAATCCTCTGCAGGATGCCAGAAGGAGCTTTCCACAGAAAAGTCAATAAAAAACACGCATAGATGTATTACAGCTAATCATCATCAGCACAATTATTAAGCTTGGGGAATGGCTAAGGTAAAAATGAAATCCTGGTACCAATATACACCGATTAGTTCAAATTTCATCCCACCCAACCATCCACATCTCACTAGTTCATTCTGCTAGATGTGGGCTCCCAGAGGCTTAATGTTTCCCTTGCTGCTCTTGTTTTGTTCAGTCAAAGGAACATTCTTACTGTGGTGCATCCCAAAGGGTTGCTCAGTGAGCATCACACCGAGAAATCAATTGAAGAAAATTGTAAATAAGAAGCCCATGGAACTGGGAACTTACGGAGTGTGGAAACAGTGCGCTGCTGTGAGCACCCAGCAGGGGTCGATGAGGCTGCCACCACACAGGAAGTGGTCCATGCCCCTTATGGTTTGGAAGATGCCAGCTATCCAAGGCTGAGACTCAACCTCTGCCTGTGTTCCACCAACAATCTTGAAGCTCTTGCTGATACTCCTTTGACCGCATGTAGGCCCTGTGAAAAGTTTTGTTCAGATGTTCTTACAAATAAACTCCAACCTTGTACTACTAACAACAAAAATAAACAAATAAACAAAACGCCAATTGTGTTGAAACTAATATTACTTACCACACTTCTCTATGTTGCAAGGTGTTTCTTGAATGGCAGATCCCCTTTTGGTGTAACACCAGGGCCTGTTCCTTCCATTTGGGTTTCTAAAAGATAAAAAGAGTGGTGTTTTTATAAAGACAGTTTTCAAAAGTCAGAGTATCTTAAAATTCCTGGTGTTCTGAAAAAAACCAAAATATTGTTGCAAGATATGCCAGGAAAAAATGCTTTGGAAAATCATATTTCAAATATTTTTAGTCAATAATTCAGCTCTGTAATGTTATTTTTTAAAAACACATTTCTCACTGGAGCACCTCTGGGGCTGTGATAATAGAAGTTATCACAGGAAGAGTGATGCTCTTCTTACCTGCAGTAGCTGTGTTTGCCCAGCCCAAGCTGCAAAGCATTGTCTGAGTAAGCGTGGTAGTGACCCCTCCTGATTAGGGAGGGCAAGTTCCATGGCAGACATTTGTCCTCTGTTGCCATCCCTCTGTAGTCCTCCCCATTTTCAGTATAGCATGTGCTGTCAGTGTCTGAAAAAATAAATAATTTATTAGCAGCATATTCGTTTTTATAACTGTTTTGTGACAGATATGGACAAATCCTTCCAATGAGGAAAAACGTTCTTGCATTACACTCAAAAACAGATGCAAAATCTAGACTGACTAGATATTGTTATTAAATTTGCTCTGTATGGATTTTGAGCATCAGGTAGCTTACACTTTAAAGCATCCATACTAATTCTTTAACAATTTAAGTGAACTTCGCAATCTGATAAATTCTTCTGCTTCTGAACACTCACAAACTAGTTCATTTTTTCCACGCCAAACTAAAAGTAAGGTTGAGGTAAGCAACCTTAGTGAGGAGGCAGGCACAAGAAAAATTACAGATCATGATTTTGCACCAACATTTACATGCTTCCCCCCATTTAGTCTGTTAGCATAAACTGCTAAAGGCTATCCAGTCATGTTTCTGGGTAATACTTCCCCTTTTAATTCTTCGATTATCTTTTACACCTTTCCAATCAATTTAGTTAGCATTAAGGAAGACAGATACTCTACCTAGTTCACAGTGAATCCCAGTGTATCCATCTGGACATATGCAACGACCAATTCCACTAAAGAGGTAATAGGTAATGCATGTTCCTCCATTCAGACAAAGACATTCTGTAAGTAAAAGACATCACTCATTATAGGCAAAACACTTGAATGCAGAGATGAAATGTAATTGAAAATTAAGTTTTACATCTTTCAGTATGATTTAAGGCTCTTCTTGTATGAAGGTGTAAGTACAGGATAAGTTCTTTTTAGGTTCAAATAGAACAGGCAGATGCTTACCCTTGTGTTCTGATCTGCGTTTATTGTATAGTTTGTAGTATTTCCAGCTATAAATCTACAAGAAAAGAAAAAAAAAGGATTTTTAAGGAGTCAGTTCCTATTATATGGTTTGATCATCTTTTCCCTAGTCTGTTCCCTACTGCATACCTTCAACAGTTTAGGTTTCTGCATGTAGCTACCTGCTGAACCTGCTCTGTGGAATCTGGATATGAATGGGAAGTGGAGTGCTGCTTAAGCAAAGCAGAACAGGGAAGAAAAACCAATCCCATGTCATGCAAACAAAAAATCACCAAAAAACCCAAGCTCAGAAAAGCCCCACTGAGCTGTGCCACTGCATCAGGTCAACATGGCAATTATTTATGCTGTAAGAACTAAGCAGCTCTTAATGGCCACTGTCCCTAAAACAGGGAAGGAAACCTCACCCTCTCCACCAAGCAGCAGTGCAGCAAAGATGCAACATTCAGCAATTGCCCATCATTTTGGTGACCTTGGTGCTTCACATTTCTATTCACATGGAATAGAAGCCAGAAAATTTATTCAACAATGGATCCTTGTTCTATCCTTCAAGGTATTCCCTCTGTTTTGCAGGCTGGATATGCCTTTCTCTATGAAATAAGATTAGGCTTTTGATAAACTTAAAACTTACAGATTCTAGTCCTGTGACAAGCATGCCCAAGGTTACTGTGAGGAAGATGAGTAACTTCATGTTGTTAGTTAACTTCTCCCTTTGTTCTTCGTCTTCTATCTGTATTATTTGACTCTGAAAATGAAAGAGGAATTTATTGTCATGCTGTAGCTTGCAGTGTCAGCTTTCTTGCTTTTATTGTCTTCAGTTGGTTTCCAAATAAATTCCAACATGACTGATGAAGAATTAAGCATTTACCTGCAGTGGGATATCTGCTTATTTCCATGAATTAAATTAGCGGTTATACTTTGAAGCTTTTTTTTTTGTACAGGCAGCAATACAACCAGATCTATTTTAAGAGTGTAAATGAAACAGGGAAAGAAATTGGGAAAATCCATCCTCCATTTTTTAGTATAGACTAAAAGTTGGAAATTTGCAGATGTATTTAACTGCTGTTCAGCTGTGTACCTATTTAACTGACCATTGCTACCTTCACTGAAAGCACTGAGCATGCACTTCAGAGTACGAAAGAAAAAGCTCCTTTTTTGAGAATCTCTGTAGTTATCAGCTGAATCTTGTCGATGCTCAGCATTTAGGTAAGCCAGGCTGCCTGACCAAGTGTCTCTGACCACTGCCAGCTCCTGAAAGTCTGCTGGTGATGTTGCCTCACTTATTTACAGTATTAGAGGTTTACAACATATTCTGTCTTGATTTCTTATATGCAGCTGGATCTTGTAGCCAAGCTTGTACAGCAATCTTACCAATGGCAAATAATTAACTTGTAATAACAGTGGGGGTACAAAAAAGTCCCATATGTCTTTTTCTCTTTTTTAAATTGCAATGTAAGTCATGGGAGCATTTTCTTAAAGCATTCTCACTTTTAGAAAACTGTAAAACTTGATTTTTCAAAGATTCTATGGGAATCTCAGTTATATTTACATTAGCAGGAGAAAAAAAAAAAAAATAAAGCAATGCAGTAGAAAAGGATGTACAGAACTGAGCTGGCGCTGACAACCTGCTCCACACTGTACCTGCTTCAGGTTTCTACATTGGACTAATGCCACTTTGGTCCTGCAGACCAAATTCCTGCTACTATGTGGATTGCACCTTCTAGTTTGACTTTATTTGGAATAAATAGAGTGCAAGTACTCTATAGCTTGTTACTGAACACTCCTAACACACATTAAGTTCACCCATTCAGTGGTGTGAACCAAAACATGGGCTATAGAGAAAATCATTGGATTCATTTAGAAAATAAACATTATTGGACATTGTACAAACGAAAATGCTAATGCAGATGCAACCTTTGCTTGTAAGCAAGTGTCACAATGCAAGAAAGCAAATCATGCCTCAAGTACTTGGCTGTGCATGCTTTTCAGATTCAGATGAGATTTCAGCAGACATACTTTCCTTCAACGTTATTAAGACAATTTTTTTTTCAGCATTGCCAGCAGCAATGCAAGTAATTTATTTTTTGTTACCATAATTAGGTTTTCAGGTCCAACCTCCACATCACAAACAGCAGTACTGCTGATTCCTTTAAAAATTCTGGCATACTGTGGCAAGTAGACCTGACCTTGCCCGCTGCTGCGATACTGCATCACGGTAACTTTTTAATTTTTTTTTTTTTTTTCAGGGTAATTTAAAGAGCAATCACTCCATCCCGATCGACCTAGAGGCGGCACTGGTCTCTCCAGCTGCCGACAGGGTACTTACCGGCGGCGGGAGCGGTGCGGTCGCGGCGCTGCAGCGGCTGCCGGGCGCGGTGCCGCACGGGCTCTATAAAGGCCGAGCCGGGGCGGGGCCGCTCCGATCCGCACCGCCCCTCGGCGCTCCCCCGAGCCGCCAGCAGAGCTACCGGTGACTCAAGGTGGAAACTTCTTGGGCTGCTTTTTAGTTTCGGGGAAGGGGAGTACGGTCAGGGCGAGCAAACGGCTTTGTACGGGGTAAGATTTCTGGAAGGGGCTACTCGGCTTCCCCGCAGCAGTCAGCCATTCCTTAGGAACATTTATGAAAACAAAAGATATATATATGAGTGAAAGCTATGAAAGGAATTACTAGAAACATTCCTGGAGCCATGATAGAATGATAACAGTGATAACATGAATGTATATATGCATTAGCAATAAACACAGAAGAACTATGAGGTATGCCTGCAGATACAAGCAAATATGGTGTATTTTATTCATATGGTACTAACCATAACGAGAAAAGCACAAGTGATTTTTAAATTAATCGACGATTAAGTTCTTTCAGGTGTGGGTAAAACACAGCCCGCTGGGAGGGAGTATTGGGTCAGAATGTGTTCTTGAAGCACTGGGTGTGTTTTCAGGGAGCTGTCTTCAGCTGAAGCACAGGACATCGAGGAGAGCAGGGTGCAGTTCTCATGCCAGCTGGAATCTGTTAGGACACGGGGTTTACAGCAGGTGCTAAACTCATCTCCTCCAAATTACTTACGCTCCCTTGGCCCTGAGCAATCTTCTGCTCATGAGAAAGTGGTTATGGTTTTCTTTTAATTTCTGTCTCCCAAAGAAGTATTCAAAGCAGCTCATTTCATGAGATGAGGATGGAGATTTGAAGTGACAGATGTCTAAGAATGCAGACCCAGCACAATAGTCTTTCTTGGCTGAGTTAAACGTGATTTTGTTCACATTATGCTGCGATGTTATAGCAATGCAGTGAATGGCAGTAATCCAGTACATAAAATTTGTGGGTGTATTCATGGGCTTTAGCTTCAGGTAGTGCAGGTGACTAAGGTGAGGTTGGTCTCCACAGGCTGTGTAGCTGATGAAGAGCAGTTTATTTAGAGATCACACCACAGGAGAAGTTGACCTGAAATTCCCTCAAGAGAAGTGTTTCTATAACTTGACAATTCAGAGCTTAAGGAGACTGCCTTTCTATGTTTGCCATGTAGCTACTGGTGAGACCATGGCTCAGCTTTCTTCTTCCCTCCTGTTTTCTATCTGCATCAAGTCTGTGGTATAACCATAACCTTATTTAGGTACTGTCTGCTCACATTTTCTATTCCTTTCTGTTCAGATCTTCAGGCTCACAGCAGAACAGATCTCGCGTTTGCAGAAAGCACGCTGAGTTCACCGAATGGCAGGAACTGAGTCAAGAGAAACAGCTCAAGGTGGAAGTGAACGTAGGTAAGGAACAAGCCTTTCTGAATTTCAGGAGAGAAATTTGTGTCACATTCTGTGGTGACTTAATGTATCAACATCACAAGTAATTAGACCCTCTAAGAAACAGGGCAGAAAGTACCAGGGTAGAATCCCCATGGCACTCTCTTCATTTCAGAGGAGTGGCTATCAACTAAACTTATCCTAAGGAATCTATTCTGCAGAGGGGGAAATGATCCAGATTTTAAAAGCAGTCTGGAACATTTACTCTGTTAATTTTAATACACCAACCTTACACATAATAAATGAAGAAATAGGTCATGGTTTGATTCAGCAGGTAGAGCAGGGAAGAGCCTGGATGCAGGAAGAGGAGAGCTCCTCAGGCCTGGACAGCACCTCTCCTTCCTCCTCCATGCCAAGGAAGAGTCTCTAGGCCTTCCTCAAACTCTCCTTCTGGGAAAAAACCTAGAGCAACTGTGTTTCCTCTTTTATATTTTTGTTTCCTGAGAAGTGTGATCAGTTACCCTCTCCATGAACCTTTGACCAAACTGTGCAGATGCCCCCTGTTCTTCATTTGCTCCTTAAAACCTGCAGGTTCATACTTGTTTCCCAGGTTCAAGAACCAAAAACTTTTGTTTTCTTCCCTCTGACACAAGATACAGTGAGATTCAAATCTCCCTTTTTCTACCATTTGTCATATACTCAGGTTTACCAAAGTTCTGCACTTCTTAAGTACCTCTAGAAGGCCCCCAGGAGAAGTGGCTTGGGCTGCAGTGTCACTCTGTTTCAATCAGACTGGTGACAGCTGCGCATCAGAAATACTCACATGTTTGCCGTACTGCTTTAAAGTTATCAAATTCCTTTGGTCTAAATATTTGTACTACCTAGATAGGTAAATGAGTTATAGTTGACATTGGATGGGAACTAAACTGAAAATGTGATTTAGTAGAAAGATATCCAAGCCAGCTGCAAATAAGTTTGTTTTGGTGTTCCAAGTAACCTCACACCTGCATTATCTCTACGAGCATTAAATCACTCTTAGGGAAGCAGAAATGCATGGGATGATTTCCAGTGCCTAGATTCACTGAGCTGGCTGATGGCTGGCATAACAAGAGCTGAAGTGAAGTTTCAGGTAAAATAAATCCTTGGAACCTTGTTATGTGCCCTGCCTTAAGGCAGAGACCTTGGAAAATCTGTAGCATGGCGCTTCAGCCATATCCTCCATCTGACCTCAAAGCTGGACCTGCCAGCACAGACGGGAAATGCACATGCTCAGGGAGTGGGAGGGATGAAACAGGACCGGTTCTGCTACCGAGGGATTTTCAGTAGCTTCAGGGTCAGCATTTGTTCTCTATTGCGTGTCTCTCATAAATGAGTTTAAAAGAGCCTGGTTACAGGCCACGTCTGCTCTCCAGGATAAGATTGTGATAGGACAGAGGAAAAGCAGGTTTTTATAACTCAAAAGCAAAGTTGTTTGGGAAGATCAGTGAATAAAGTTAAATGCCTACTGCAAGACAAGACTCTCAGTGGAACTTACTTGCCCAGTATTTACTGATTATGAGAAGTTATGAGGCTTAAGAGAGAAACACTTGTACAGACACAAGAACAAATTCTTGTGTTACTCTGATTTTGTGTTTTAGTTTTCAGTTCCAAATAAAAATCTTGCTGATTCTTTTAATTTATTGTTGAAGTAACTTGAATTTTTCAGATAGATTGGCCAGCCTGACTTAGCAAATTTAGGGAAGATAACATTCCATTCCAGCCAGATGAGAACACTGACCCTCAGAGAAATACGGGGGGTTTATCTCATGGTGGTGCACTGAAAGAGATTGTGAGGTTTGCATTGTTCTGCAGAAGTTGCTGGGGTGGAAGCATTATTGGTTACAGTGTTCATTTTCACAGCTGGTGATAAAATATTAAAACTCAAAAGAAATACTATCTACCATACATTGACTCTGGTTGTCCATCAGTAAACCTCAACAGGCTAGAACACCCAGGGAGTTAAATAACTCTGTAAATATTAGTAGCAAGAACTGCTACAACAGTGCTTTTCTGCAAGGAAAACTTAGGCCTTAGGCTTTATATTGCCTTAAGCCTCATGGTCATGTGGTGCATGTTCCAGTTTATATCCAGTAGAAGGAACATCAGAATTCGTCCTTTGAACAGTAAAATATGTGGTTTGCCAACGTGAATTTCAAGTCCTCTCTACTCATGGTAGATTATGAATGGAGAAGTTTAAATTTGCATATGGGCAGTTATGTGTGCTTAAACCTCTGCCATCTCAAATGAAAGAGCAGGGTTAAAGCACACATTAAGTATTTGCTCAGTGATTAAGAATACAAAAGCTAAGAAAACACCTGGAAGTCATGCCAAAAGATTGACCGTGACTTGTCATTTCTGTAATGATAATAGCTTGTTGTTGTCAGTTTTGTTAAATAAATTAGTTTGTCATTGAATTAAGTAACCCCAGCTACAGGTATAGAATTTAAAGAACATAGCTATATTTACCATTGCTTTGTGTATTCGAAGGGAGCTTCAAACTTGAACTGTATTTGGTTGCAGTTAACTTGGGATTAGGGTAGAAAGGATTTTAAGTCAGTCAGAAAGTATGTTACAAGTTTAAGGGAAATTTTCCAGTATAAATTTGATTTAGTTTATTTTGTCGTCATCTTGAAAAACTTGGGTACTTTTACAGTAAAACATTTCGTATTCTCTGTCTGATGTTATCAAAGTTAAATTTTTAAATCAGTTTACTTCTAGCTCTTGAGATAATAACTGGAATTACTGAATAAACCATTAGGTTTTGAAATGTAAACAAATAGATTTCAAATGTTATATTATCACTATTCATAAAGTTAAAAATATAAAGTTCACTCTTTAATCTTATTTTCTCAAATTACTGTTTGTATGAGTCCCAGGAATTTCCAGAGTAGCTGATTTTAAGTTGAATGTGATTCATAAAAATTCTTGCACTTTAATGACTCTTGATTACTTGTCAGTTGTTTGTGGTTGGAATCTGAAGCAAATGGTGATCTCATTTCCTTTAGGTACAATTCAGCTACTCAGGTTTCTTTATTTAATATTTTTTTCCTTTTCCCTGCTGCCTACTGCTTTTCCTCTTATCTCTGTCGTCTGTTTGCGTAGAAGTGGCAGAGCATTCTCACTTGAGGGCCACTGGACTCTCTGGGATGCCTGTGGGCACTGCTTGTGGCTTTGCAGGCAGTGGGAGCAGCGAGGCTTTATCTCTGAGCTAAGCCAGTGTCACCTTGAGTGCCTGTGAAATCCCCGGCCACTGAGCCTCCTCATTCATGCGTAGAGAGCAGCTGCCACACGAGCGTTCTTGTTTTTGTATACAGTGCTGTGTTGTTTCAGTGAGCTGTCCGGATACGGATATTTTTCAGAACAGCGATGATCACATCTGAGGGTTTCTTCATCAGCTTGATGTGCACCTGCTTTTAAACTATGCTTTTTATCTCATTGAGCATTTATGAAAATTCATTGATTATGAAAATCAGCAATCTCTTTGACATTTGATCAAGTTGCTCATTTGAGACAGCTGATACCTAAAATTTAAGGATTAGTTGAGGTACAGATCTTGCATCTAGATCATAAATATTTGAAAATTATGTTTGTCTTTAAATTTAGGCCTGTCTTTACTTGAAATCAAAGTGCTGATAGCACTGGGGGAAACACAAAAAAATTCTGAGTCTGAAAGTAGAAGGCAGAAAACAAGTAACAAGGGTTTTCAGGGATTCAGTTGTGCTTCATTTGATGATCTTAAACCCTGCAGCAGAATATTTTTCAAAGGAATCCTTTTTCTACCCTACCATTTACTGGTCTGGAATAGCCCATTGAAATCCAACATCGGAAATTTACAGAAACAGCTGATTTTGCACTATTATTTCTGTAGTGCATCAGTCAATCAGATGCACATTCCACAGGAAGCCCAACAAACTGAAAGCATGCCAGTTAGCATATTTCTAACTGGAGAAAAAAGGTTTGCTAAAATCTTGGAAGAAAGCAAATTCTGGGGATTGACCTCTGCAAGCTGTGTCTCAGTGATGGAGTATCCAAGGAAGCAGCGTGTTCTAAACCCCTGTGCAACACAGCCCAGGTGAGAAAACTGGCACTGATCATCTCTGTGAAAGGCTGCCTGGGAAGATCACTTAGCTTTCAACTCCCTCTAAAGCACTAATTGTCTAATAAAATACAAGATACAGGAAAAATAACTCTTAAATCTTGACATTAATGACATTAGTAATAGACTGAAGAAGCTCTGAAGAGAAAAAGGCAGCTGTGTGAATTTATAGTTGAAGGAAAAGGTTACTAAATGCAGGAAAATGGTGCAGAGCCCATAAAGCAGTACTGCCCAGTGTGTCAGGCAGGCTCAATAGACCTGCAAGTGAAGGGCTGTTGAACAATTCAAAGGATAAAGAGTTTTAAGGAGAAAAAAGAAGTTGCTTCCTGGGTGCTGTTGAATAACTGCATTCTTCCTGCATAAGGTCATAAAGAAACAGTGCTGAGAAGAAAGGAGAAACAGAATTAACTTGGGTACTCTTGGGTAATGATAGTGTGTATATCGGGAGCTCTAATAATAGTACTTATCTTCCCCCCACCACCACTCTTTTGGATGTTTTGGCTGCATTCTTCCTTTTTTTTTTAGTTTGCTTCCTGCAACTTATTTCTAGTATGAACACTGTGCTATTTCCCCTAATCTTTTTTTGCTGATTGTTGTTTCAAGTTTATAGGCTTCAAGTAAATACATCTCTAAAGAAAGCTGTGTGTCCTCTCCTTATCCTATCTATAGCAGTTGCAGATTTTATGGACAAATGAGGTGGACAAAAAAAAAAAAAAAAANAAAAGAAGAAGAAAAGGGGAGATTGCAGAGCCTTCTCATATATCCTAAGCCAAACAGAAAAACGAAGCTTTAAAAATACGTTTTGTTTGCAAAATAGGCCTTTTTCTTCTTTGTGCAAAGTCTTCCAGAGGGAGGTTCTGGCATACAGTGACCTATCATCAGTTCCAGCAGGAGTATTCCTGCCAGAAAACAGAAATACTTACTTTCTGTCTCTCCTCTCTCTCTCCATGGCTTTTTCTTGGCCGTACTCACTACTTGTGCCATTCTGTGATTTTGGTTAGAACGGCTGGAAGTAACAATGTTTTCTTTCTTCTGAAACATAAGTGTGGTTTTGACCAAAATATCTCAAATTGAGATACAGCAAAGTCTCCTTCATGAGGAATTTTTGGAGTGTGCCTTCCCATTGTTCCCCAAGAGGTGTCAGGAGTATGCTCACTTCTTTCTAGGACCAAGCAGTGAGGGAGACTGTCATTTACAGGGGAGGTGAAGGCAAGGTGGAGAGCAGACTCCGTGCTAGTGAATCTGTGAGGCTCAGCATCTCAGGCTGAGAGCTGGTACTGGAGTAGTCATGATCAGAAAGGTAGGGAGGGAAGTGGGGAGATGGGGGAAGAGGTAGTGTTAAATGTGACTTGCAGGGAGAAGGGAGAAAAGTGTTATTTTAAGAAATGGAAGAACAGAGCCACAAAAAGTTGAAAGATTCGTGAATGTAATAGCAGAAAAATTACTATGTGGACAATGTAAGTTGGCCACATGAATTATTCAGGAGGACTCAGTATCCAAAGGATGAGTGTGAGAGGATGGGTCTAGAGGGCTTAGGTCATGAGGTGCTCTGAGAGTGAAAATGAATTATGTATAGTTGACTCAGTGAAGAACAGGCATAAGATACAGGGTGGCTTGATCAACGAGAATTCCACAAGAGATGCCTTTGCAGGAGCTTGTCTGAGTGCAGACAAGAGAACCATAATTGCAACTTTCTGGGCTTCTGTCAGGCAGAAAAGTTGCATCGCTTTCAATGACAGCCAAAAAAAGTGGAAGATGGCTGTTTTGGACCCAAAAGGATTAAGAAAGATGGAGCTCTTTAATAACTGAGTTAGATATTATGAAAAGTCTTACAAAAAGGTAATACCAGAGAGATGTTCGAATTTACTCTTCGACAGAGTTTCCAGACACTTTACAGTAGAGATGTAACATCACTCACATCGAGATGGCAAATTAGTTTGTGTTTTCAAGTGAAAAAAAAAGAAAACAAGAAGAGAGCCATTTCAAAGTAAAAAATGTTGTTTTAGAAGAGTATGAAGAGATTCAGTGAAGAAGAGAATTGTGGAATATGGCCAGTGATGTGTAAAGGAAGCTTCCCAAGCCCAGAAAAACAAGGACAGAACTCTGCCTCTGAGCAGTTCTGTGAGAATAGCTTGAGTTCTGTGCAAAGGACAGAAGATGGGAGGAAGCCTAAACTAGAGTTGGAGGAGAACTCCACAGTTAAGTTTGTATTTGGTAAGCCTGAAGGAGATCACCATGTGAAGGAGTTGCAAGTATACAGTGGGATATTGTGAAGGTAAGACTTAGTGTAGGAAAGAGCTGGATTTTCCCTCATGGAACCTGGTGATGAACATTCATGTTGCCATCCAATAGGAAAGCTTTTGTAGCCTGTGCGAATTCCCCTGAGATAAATGGAAATTTCTAACATAGTCTGTGTAATACAATTCATTATGTGGAACTACTTCTATGAATAAGCATTACTCAGTGAGTGTAAAGAATGTCAGGACAAATCCTAGGCTACTGTGTTATGCTGTACTGAATATTACTTAAAATCACCTTGCACTGCACTGAATATTATTTAAAAGAAAAATAGCTTAGATAGATGCTAATTTTCTATTAATTTCAATGGAATAGGTCCAAAATACTTACTAAACCAGAGAGGTGAACTCTCTTCTGGAATACATGTTTATAAGCTCAATTGCTCCATAGCATCTTCATACTACTCTAGCAGAGGTCAGCATTTAGCCTGTAATAACTCATTACTCTCTTCTTGTATCCACCAAATTATAGAAAGAGCCTGCTGTAGGACGTGTTCCAATGGAACAGCTTTTCCCAAAAGCTACCTGGTTATTCAGTTGTCTCTTGGGCTTCAGATCTGTTTCTCTCTCTACAAGATCCCATCAGAAAAAGGTGGAGATTGAGTCGTGCACTAGACCACCCTTTTCACAAAAGCTAGAAATCCGTGCCTTTGCCTGATAAGAGCCTGGAATCCAAACCTTTCCTTTCATGATAACTGCAAAAAGTGAGCACTGCTACTGCTGGCTCTTCTGTCAAGCTCCTGCTCTTAGAGGATCACTTCATACGCCTTGAGAAGGAAGGGTGTTTCTAGTGCAGGCACTGAATGCAATGATTCCACAAATATACCAAAGGACCTGTTTAATGTTTTTAGGGGGTGTTCTCATGGGACATGAGGACATCAAATACCTTTTTTAGGCATTCTGAACCAGGTCAAACAACTTCCTGTTAATGTTTCCATGCATAAGTTTGATGCATACAGAAATTAAACTGGTAGGAGTGATGATTTTCAAGCTAAACTCCAATAAAGGCAATGTAGGCTACTAGGTCACTTGCTTCAGTTTTAGGTGATTAATTGCTATTCCTCTGCCTTTCATTCTTCCCCCTGTGTGATTCATAATGAAAAAAGGATTTATCTTGCCTTTCACGGTGTGCTGATATATTAGTAGGTGATTCCACAGTAGTATTCAGTGCCAGGCAGAGGTGTTTCCTTTGACCCCAAGGCATGTCACCACATTAACATGAGATCGTTCCTCAATGTGAGGTTCATTAAAACTCACAGTGCTGCCCAGTTATGGTTTCATAGCTCTCATCTGGAGCAAGATAACTTGGCACACTTGGACCTCTGTGTTTCTATACATTGACTTCTATAGGCACGTATGACATTTTCTCTCTAGCTGCTAACACTGATTCCTAAAAAAAAAAAAAAAAGGAAAGAAAATACAAAAGAGGAAAGACACAGTCATTTAAGGAACATAAGAAAACCGCAGTCTGAGCATGTGATAGTCAAGTCTGTGCAAGCATATATGAAGTACTAAAAATTGAAACAATTTGTGTAAGTAACTTCAGGCCAGACAATGGCTTTACCTTTAGCATCTTCAAAAAACCCTATTAAGCTATTAGAATATAAGTATAAGCTCTACTACATATTTATGTATTACTGACAATTCAGAAGGGAAGAGAATAAGCTGTGTTTTGGTTGTTAACAAATGACAGGGAAATTTTACAGCAATTTCATGAAGTGAAAATATGAGTAGATAGCTGAACATCTGGTGCAACGCATTTACAAGATGATTTCTTCGAATGTTAACTGGACCTATGCTATTAAAATCCAACGAGTCCAGGAGCTGTGACTCATCAGAGTGCTAAGAAACATTTGATTTGATGGGTAGTTCTCTGAATCCTGATATGAAAATTACCTTCTCAATGTAACACTTCTTTTAAAGAAGTTTTTCTAGGAAAAGAAGGAAGCAAAAAGCTGAGCATCTGGAAATCAACATCATATTTTCTTTCTAGCTCTTGATAAAAAAGTATTTATAAGCACTGCTTTTAAACAGGTGATTAACAATAGGAGTGTGTCCTTACCTGCTAGTCTGTTTCAAAGCTCTGGAATGGTAGATCTTAGAATGACTGAAGGAAACAGTGAACTCCTGAGTTCTTGTAAAGTATGATTGTCATCTCATCTCTACTGAAACCTGTGTTTCACAGCAGGGCAATTATTTGCAGCACAGTGTTAGATTGTGGCTATGGGAAATTCCACAGCAAATACTTAAAAGCTGCAGTTTTAGATGTATAGGAGTATTGGGAATGCTGTGATCTATTTGGGCTGCCTGTATAAGCTAAAATTACATTAAATGCAAAGGATTTGGTTCAACTCTTAGTGCCTGGCAGATATGCAGCCCACCTTGGGTCATCTGAGAATTTCTCACTTGAGTTTGCCAGTGGTTCTTACTTTTGTCATTCAGGTATGGAATAGGGTGTCAGTGCTGTTGCTCTACTGGCAAAAATAATGTCCTAATTCCTCGAGCACTAAATCTCAGAAACTGGAATGTTTTACTAATTAGTGGTTAGGCTTATGCAGTTGCCTTCTCATTCCACTACTCTCCTTTCGAACAAGCTCCTTCAGAAATCTAGTAGTTAATTGAGGCTCGAGACTAGTAATATCTTTCAGAAGGAAAAGTGATTTATTGCCAATTAGAGAAGATGTGAAATATTGGCTACTTTGGCAGACATGCAAGTGGTCAGATATATTTTAAATAAGCTCTCAAAGGAAGACTAAGAACTGGGCTAACAATAAGAAATCTAAAGAAGTATCTATTACTTACTTAATCAGCCTGATTTCATGCATATTCCTAGGACTTGACAAACATCTAAGCACAACTTGCCAAAACCTTTGCTAATGGAAATCATAGCAGAAGAGTCACAAAACTGTAGGAGAGCATCTAGGCTTGGCAGGGTTGCAGAAACAGAAACAGCTCTGCTGTCAGTGGTACAGCTGAGGTGGTTTGGACTGGCATGCAGGCCATGACCTCATGATAAACCCACTCATCCTCAATAAAAATTAATCATTTGTCTACTTGCAGCCAGCAGTCAAGACCAAGAGGAAGAGACTGCTGTCATCCTTTTGCATATCATAAGGGCAAGTACATTTATCAGCACTGTTGACCAGAGACTTCGCAATGAATTTATGAGCTGATTTCTGTAATTTCTGATAATAGTACCATGTAAAATTTCCCCACTAGTAATTTATTTGTTTTAAAGATTTGTAATATTACAGTGACCTAAGAGTTGCTTGTTTTGGGTTTGCCGCTTTCTAAAAGTGTTGTTCAGCCAAAGATATGGAACTCTGACTCTCAGAAAGTTTGAGCTATCATGACTTCCTGATAAGGAAAAATTACCCAAATCAATAAAATATTCATTCTTATGAATTGTTATTCATTCTATCCCTAACAAAATGCTTTGCCATGCCATTGAAGAAGGACATAAAGCAAGAGAACCATAAAGATAGACATGGTTTCTCAATTTTGTTTTGAAATAAACCCCTTATTTTATCTTTTTTTCCTAAGAAAAAGTACATATAACACTTATGAAATGTTACCACATTTGAATAACCTCATTCAAAGACTATGGGATGGAATAGAGCATTTTGAACAAATGTTACACAAACTGTATGTATTCTGAGATGTTATTGTCTTAAGTTGTGAGGCTGATTTTCAGCTAACCAGCCCAGCAGTCCTTGGAAATACTACAGGCAGCAAGAGTCCCGCAGGAAGTGGTATTTGTGATTCAGTCAGCGGCACCTTGCCCACTGAGTCAGCGTTGAGCCAAGGTCCAAATGCGTTTCTAGAGTGTGGAATATAAAACTGAAGTCATGACTTCTGCAGCCACTGGGAAATTCACTGAACTATTGACGAGAACAGGGATATTAACCACAACATCCCAGATTCCAGACAGGGATAATTACAACTTTCCCCCACTTATTCCACTGGGAGAATAATTCTTCTGATTTTCTCTAAGCCTTGTATTTTTCCTGCACTTAACAGATCACCATCCTCTAGGCACGTTGGAAGGATGAGTGCCACAACTCAGATGTGTAAATCCAGTTATATTCGGCTATGCTGGGAATGCCAGGTGTGGTACTTGCAGTTTTGCAATTCCATGACTTATCCCACTTGGAGATGTCAGTGGACACCATCAGTGTAACCTACCTGAGCTTTTCCAGCTAGTTCAGTTTTGCAGCTGAAGGGATGTGCTGAGGCATTTGCAGTACGTTTCCTCTCCAGGCTCATGACCTGCTAGATGTGCACAATGACTCAGATCAGCCTTTTCTAGACAAAGCCTTAATTGAGGGGTAGGAAGTGAAGAAACCCTAGCGAAGTTTTAACTGAAGATGCTCTGCATATGTGATCTTTCCTACTGCCTTTCACATGTCTAGTACAGAATTTTTCTCAACCCATTAGGTTTTCTGGTGTTTTTGTTTTTTTTTAAATCCAGTTATATTTATTTTAAAATGGAACAAAAATAAGTCTTCAAAACAGATGTTTGATGTTATTCATCTGCACACTAGTTTATGTGAAGGTTTATGGCAGTAAATTTTAGCGTCCAGATATCCAAAATAGTGCCAGACATTGCTGTGAAAAATCACAACCAAGAATGTCCAGCAGGCAGTCTAAGTGCTGTAACCCTGCATGTAGTTGATGTTTTAGTGCTTAGAATTGTAAATATTTTTCATGTCAATTGTTCACAGAAATATTTTTATCCTTTCTCCATTTTTAATTTTTTGTAATTATGAAATAATATCTACCTGCATTTGACTTACATTTGGAGAAAAATTAATGGGGCATTTTGTAATGCTTGCTTTAGATCTGCTGACATTTCGGTTAGAGTCATTGCTAGCTACATATAAATGGATCAAATTTTGTAGCAGGTAGATGTGGCTTGGACCATTTAGTTAGACTCTGTAATCTGTATGTAATGGCTAAATGATTTCTAGGGTTATGGAACATATTAAATACTAGGTAGCTGATTTAGCAAGAGGATAAGTTTGTCGACACGTGAGTTTCTCCATTAATGTTGGGAACGTGTTTAAATGTTACACGTGTCATCTTGGCTAGAAGGGGCTCGTCAGCAGGTGATGCAGTAGCTTCCGCAGCAGACTAAGGGACATGAGGATGCAAAATTCACTTCCCTGGACACAGCAGTACTACCTCTGAGCCCCTGCTGGATCTGCACTTGCAGGTCCATGCCCCTTTGTTCTTCATTCCATTGGAATGAGGAATAGAGCATTATTCAATGTGAGAAACACTGACAAGATTTCACTCTGAAACATATCAAGAAGTTCTCGTGGTGTCATATGAAGAACACAAGAATTATGCACAGCACACCAATCAGTCCTGGTCTCTCCCCTTCTCCTTCCTTTATCTTTCCCCCACCCTTCAATACAAAGGTTTCCGCTTGGTCATGAAGGAAGTGAGGGAGCCTGCATGCCAGCCCAGGAGAGAAAGCTGGAGGAAGGGCTGGGTGACTTAGTCAAGCAAAGGGGAGGAGAAGGAAATGGTCATTGAAAAATAAGGTTCTAAAAGCAGGGCTTTGGATGAGAAATATGTGGAAACACTTCTTTAGAAGTGAAGAATGGGAATAATATATGCAAAAGAGTTTAATCACGTGCAGTTAGTAAATGGAGATTTCAAGGCCTGGGGCCTTGTGTGAGACCAACTGCCAGCAACATGAATTTAGAGTGCCAATTCTGACTGTGTACTGTACCAGAAATGCCTATTTTTATGGAACTCCTAGTACCACTTCACCCTATAGTCCACCCACAGGACAGTCTGGTGGACCATAACTCCATTTTGATTGGAATCCCTGCTGATGCCTTCATCTGTCATATCCTGCCTGTTGCAGCACCTTTCTTTGTGGCTTCTCTCTCTCAGATATGGTTTAGGCTGTCTGCATTCTAACGCTTAAAAAACCACAACAACACGAGAAACTGATTGTGTCATATCCAGTTACCGTATTGGTGTACTTTTCATGTATCTGCTAGTATCTGGTCAGTTAGAAAGCCAAGTAATTGTTGGTATTTATACTGTGCTAACATACACTAATGTATTTCATGTTGGCCCATCCTAAGGTTTTTTCCCTCTTTTTCAGATCTTGCTTGGTTTAAGTGTTGTTTTTGAGGCATTTCTTCAACTAGCTCTTCTCCTGTAGTTCTGTGAGCACCTATAGGAGCCAGGCAAGCTGCTTGTGAGCATGCTGGGGTATTCTAAATGTATTGCTCTCATTTTATAATGCTGAAAAGACTTGCATAGTGCAGAAAATGAAAACTTTTAGAAGTTCTTCAGTCAGAAGTGCTGGTATCCTATACCTGTATTGCCATAGCATGGGACCTCACAGTCAGCAAGAGCAATGTGATCACAGACAGTGGAGCCCCTTTGCAAACACACAGGCTCCCTGAAAAATTCTGCTCTTAAGGACTTCCAGAAAAGAACTGAAAAAATAGTAACAGTTTTAGATGTTATGACTTGACTACCTCTTTCCTACCCTGAGCTTCCTTTCAGATATTCTTTCACATCCTGGGTTGCATCAAAAGCAGTATGGGCAGGAGGTGGAGGGATGTGATTGCTCCCCTCTAGTCCACTCTGGGGAGACTCCGCCTGGAGTGCTGTGTCCAACTCTGGGGTCCCTGGCAAAGGAAGGACATGGACATGTTGGAGCAAGTCCAGAGGAGGAACACCAAGGTCATTAGAGGGATGAAGTGTCTGTGAGGCAAGGCAAGAGAGATTTGGGGTTGTTTAGCCTCAAAAAGAGAAGACGTTGGGATGACCTAATTGTGGCCTTCCAGTACCTGAAGGGGGTCCATAAGAAATATGCAGAGAGACTTTTTCAAGGGCACATAATGACAGAACAAGGCTTCAAGCTGAAAGAGAGTAGGTTTAGATTAGATAGTAGGAAGAAATTCTTTGCTGGGAGGGTGCTGAGGCACTGCAACAGGTTACCCAGACAAGTTGTGGAGGCCCCATCTCTGACAGTGTTCAGGGCCAAGCTGGATGGGGCTCTGAGTAACCTGATCTAGGGATGTGTGTCCCAGCCCATGACAGATGGGATTGAACAAGATAGTCTTTAAGATCCTTTCCAACCCAAACCGTTCTGTGATTCCTAGCCTTTGGAAAACTGTGAAGATATCAACACATGCTGAAGTGGTTAGTTCAAGCTGCAAGGAAGAGTTAGTAGCTGAAGACTTATTGGAAAGATCTTGCATTGCCAGCTAGCTAAGGCAGCTCAATTGCTTTAGGAAGATTTTTTACAGTGTAGCAGTGAAAAGTCATTGAGTGAACAAAGTGCATTGTCCTTTCCTGTACTAGGCCAGGTTCATGAATAGAACTTTTTGCCCCTACCTGCACTCTGCTATTTCTGAGCCTCATGGTATTGTGAACAGGCAAATGTTATCTGCTTAAGAATTGAAAGGGCAGAATTATTTCACCTTCGCCTTGGAAATGCAGGTTGAAGATAACATGGTGAGAGTATATAAGAGGAACAGCTGGCACCACTCCTTGATTGCTGTTTACATTGTACTTGTATAACTCCCTTGCTTACAGTGGACCTCTTTGCTTTGTACAGCTTGATAAGCAAGAAAAAATTAGGTGCTCTCTCCTCTAACTGTAAGCTTATTACCCAGGGTACACACAGCTCTTTGGAATGAAGATTAAGTGACTGAAAGTCAAATATTGAAGAGAAACATGTCCCTTACCCACAGATTTTTTTAGGTATATCAACGGGCAACTTCCCCATTTCCTTCAAACACATAAACAAGAACACCACATTTAGTGGCACAGGAAATTTCTGTTTCTTTCACTTCCTGGGAAAGTACTTTTCTTAATTCGTTTTTTTCCTGTAGTAAAAAAAGCTCTGCTAGCAGATTCTTCTCCAGTGGTTCAGCTTGCTGACAAATGATTGTCAGTTTATTCCCTGAAAGCAGCTAATGGAGTTGTTTCCAGGTGCAGGAAGATATTACATTTTCAGAGACCCGTTTCTAACTGAGATTTCTTTCTGAAGTATGTGGCAGTAGGCGTAGCCTCCAGATGAGACCTCTGTCAGATGCAGGCCTCAAACACCTGCGTATTACTTGTCAGCTGAAGATGCTCACAGAGGAACATCTTGTCTGTCTTTGCCTCATATATTCATTTGCCTTAACTTCTTACCTATAAATGCAGGGGGAAAGTAAAGCAAATTTTCAGGGTCATGAGCATTCAGATTGAAGAGTAGGACAGGGATCTGCCCATTATTCTAATGCTTGAATTTTAAGCCTGAGGTTTTATGAACTGCTTCTTGAAGAGACCTGGGTTATTATCTAGTACAAATCATGCTGATATTTCCAGTGGTCTAAAAGAAAACAACCTAAAACTTTTTGACACCTAGCAATGTAAAAAAATACAGAGCAGTCTGAGAAAAAAGTTCAACTATCTCCCTTCCAGCCTTCCAGGGAGAAGTAAAGTAATTTTCAGGCCCACGGACTCAATGTACCCATCAGCAATTTTCAGGAGTACCACAGGCAGCAAAGGCTGGTGCTGGAAACAACCATATTTTAGCGTTACAGCCATTTATTCATACCAGTGACTGCACTTCTTTACTGCTTTTTGTGTTTCCATGGCTTGCTTGGGAGGTCGTCAATGTAAAGGAGAGGTGGGCATATGTTTGCAGCTATGAAATAAAGAGTATGTAGGGCAAGCTCCCTGTTGAGGTGTGATTCACTTGATCAGGATATTTCTAAAGAGTTTTTTTGCCTGTTTCATGGACAAAAAGTCAAATACCTTAGAATGGATGATATTAAAATTAAGTTCATTCTCTCTGATGGAACTTCATACAGAGTTCCTTTTCATTGTTCTTGTTTCAAAATAAAATGGTAGAAGTGAAATTCTAATCATCTGAAATGTAACTCTCTTTCTCTGACTTGACAGAATTGTGTTCTGTTTCCAAGCTGTGTTTTTAAATGCTTATGAACTATCAGTTTCAAAATATGAGAACAAAAAGTTGATAATTTTGACCTTACAAGAATTAGGAGGTACCAGACATCCTGAAACCTTTTTTGAGATAGTGAGACAGGAATGAGTTTCACACTGTGAAATTAGTCTGCTTCAATTCAACTAGTAAAAACGAATTATTTCGCCTGCACAATTAATAAATTTGATTTCTTTAATTAAAACATCATTAATCCTTTTATGGAAATAATTTCATTACGGCCTTCTAAGAAAAACAAATATTTTTAATGCATCTGCTTGCCTCAAAAAGTAGCAGAATGTTCCACAGAGTATTATTCCATGGAGATCAAAAGTATCTGCCATACCTGGCAAAGATGTAAAGAGAAAGAGTTTCATGGAGGAAGGCTAGAGATTGTCTTTCCACTGCACTGGTCTGGTAGGATAGGAACTGAACCTACTGTCAGTAGGATATTTTTGGGAGGAAGCATCTTTTCTTGGGGTTCCAGACAGATCAATAAACCAGTTCTCACCTGAAACTAAGATGTAGCTGGGTATTGCCACACAAGCAGCAATAAATGAAAGAAGTTTATTTTCCTCTATTAATTCTAGAATTTATCTGACAGGATAGAGTAGTGGGTTGAAATGACATCATATCCTCACAGGGAAGAAATTCTGTGTTACTCCAAAGATATGCAAAACGCAGGGTTTCTGTAATATGTTTAAAAGTAGTCAGTGATAACAGAATGAAAGAAATGTCAAACTCTAAAGCAAGGGGCTTAGTTACCTGATGTTGTATTAAAAAGCAAGGGGTGCTGTATATTATTTTCTGCCTTGTTATGGAAGCTGTTTATTTTCACTCTTCCAAATGACCCAAAATCTGCAAATACCTATGTTTGAGGGAATGCTCACGGAATGAGTTTCTCAATACAATGCCTTGTGTGTTCTTACTGCAGGTCTGCAACATCTCAGAACTCACCAGTTCATCCTGCTGCGTGACATTGCATTTGGTCACGTTGTATTTGAACTGATTTGGGATAAACAAGAGGGGGCTGTACAGTTTTGTTTAGTTTGTCAAGATTTTAAAAGTATGATAAGAATAGTCCAGTGTGTTGAAATAAGTGCCTTGTGGAGTTCAAAGTCATTGTTGGTTTATCTTGTAATCTAGAATTAATCCTAACAAGAAGAATGTAAACACAGCTGAAATTGATTAAGTTATCTTCTTGGGTAAAAAAAGAAAGAACAAGATTTGGGCTGGCTTCTTTTTAATATATATATTTGCAATAAAATAGTAGCGAACAGAAGAGTTCTTAAAACTATTTAATTAATACCTGAATAACCAAAGTGACCATTTAAATATAGGAGGATTGAGGCAGGTAAATTCTTTATTATTTTGAAAAGTAGTAAAACGAGCAGGCTTTGGAAGAAAGATTTCTAGCTGTCACACACCATGTCCAGTTCTTGTTAGATTTGACACACATTGAGGAACATAGCTATTTTAGGACACAAACTAAAAAGAACTAGTTAACTCCCTGCAAACTGTATCTGGAACTTCCTGCAGTCCAAATGGGAAGCACAATTGGTACAGGTATTCCTGAGGCAGCTTTACGCTTGCTAGCTTAGCTCCATCTGGTAGAGCTGCGCGGGCATGGGGGTTTCAGTGTTAGGCCTGGAGTCTCTTCTGGCCATGCAGAGCTCAGGCTGCCCCAGCTAGGCTGGCAGCAGTGAACTTGTGCTTAAAGCTTTTGGGATATGTTTACACAAGTTGTGTTGCCACTGGATTGCCCTGTAGACAGATCAAAGCTGAAGACCGCTCAAATCTCTTCGGCACATCCAGCTGAATTACAACCATTTCCAAGCCGCTTTTCTGTGGAATCCACCCCTGCCTCAAACCCACAGAGCAAATCTCCTTGATCTCCAGTTCTATTTCAACTCTCTTTTGCCAAGGCTCACAGACAGATCTTCTGAGCAGCACTATCCTGCTGTCTGCTCAAGTGCCAGCACAGTGATGATCCAGTTTCCCGACCCAAAGGCAGTGCGATAAATTATGTTCTCACCTAATGTATGTGTTTCCTTGTCCTCATGATTTTTGTGTCTCATTTCTGAAATTAGTGAAGCTGTATGTTCTTCTGCCATTCAGTTTGCTGCGGTGCATGAAACACACTGAGGAGGTTTGTCATAAAATTGCTTGTTGACTTTGGAGCGCAGGAAGCTCTTCATTGAATCACTAACCTAGAAGAGGAAAAGCAAGGTAATATGAGTAGCTGACTGATGGAGGACTGTGCATTAGTCATATTACTGTACAATGTCATATTTACAGTAGGATGTGTTCCTAAGATAGATGAGGGTACTCTGAGAAATTTGTGTGAAAGGTATCAATGACTTGTGCATTTTCCTCCTGCCTCCATCCTGCGCACTATCTTACACGTTCAACTATTTTCCCCAATTATCTCATGATGGGCAATCTTTCCCTGAGCAGGCCAGAATATCCTCCCACAAAGCTACCCTTGTACCATCAGAGGCATGTCCAGCAGGAAGCACTAACCCAACTTCCCCTCCACCAGCTCCCCCAAAACTCTTACAGTTTTTGCTTACCTCCTCTCATCAGATTGTTTGCTGTTTGAGGCAGTTGTGTGGTTATTGAAATAGATGGTTTTTCTGGTCTGAGTGCTCTGCGGAGTTGTGACTGGAAAGTTGTGTCACTCCGCAAAGATGGAGCAAAAAAGAAAGGTATCCTTTACTTATTTTCTAGCTGCGTGTTAAATGCTGCTGATATGATTGCGTGACCCACCAATTTATTCACAGTAGAGAGAGACTGCAAGAGTGAGGGGATCACAAATTGCAAGACTAATAGACACTTTTCAGCCTGGTTTTTTAAGTCAGGTAAGTATTTTCTCCAAAATTAGAAAAATAATTAGAATAAAAATTTAGAAGTTAAGGCTTCCCATTCATCTTGGTTTCTATCTGTGTCTGAACATTTCTATCTGACGATAACTCCGCATACAATAACCAGTGTAGTTCTCTCAAATACATATCATAAGAACTCTTGCTGCTGTTTTTTGACTGCTGAGATAGAGGTGGAGCTCAGAAATGGCTCCCATTAACATCTGGGCTGAAAACTCAGGAATACCAAAACACTGAGTCCCTAGATAGGATTTCAGTGAAAAATCAGTACTCACAGATGGACTAAAGAAACTGTCACAATGTCCTCACTGTCAAATTCTTTCATAGACTCGACCAAAACTTGTGATTACAAGTACATAAACAGCTTGCCATTTTAACTTTCAGGTGTTTCAAAAAGAACTCAGGCTGTTACATCTGCAAGTTCCTGCTTATTGTCCCCCATGGGCAAAGATACAGCCTAGGGTTGTGCGGTCTTGATAGTTGACAACAATTTGGTAAAGATACCGTGGCACTACCAGATATTGTGCTTGTCACACTGTGTTTTAGATGGAAACTATTCCGTGCATATAGGAAGAAAGCAGCCTTGCATTTTTGTTACTAATGTATGAATACTACTTAAATAATTAGAAAAATTTCTGAAAAATGGTAAACACTGTGATGAAGTAGCTCAGTTTCAGACTGGTCACTAGAGTGATCATTTACAAATAGTGAGTCAAAATATGTCCTAAGCCACACCCTTACAATGCCACTGACGTCACAGTTTGTGACCTTCGAACAGTTGTATTCAGTGTTCTCAATGATGCAATTAGGAAATGTAATGATGGTATTGTGTGCTGCTTTTACAGAATCATTTGCTGTAATAGTGAGAGCTCTGGTACAATTAGTAGAAGGAAGTAGCAGTAATAGTCACGGCAAGCAAATATTCTCCGTGTTGCTTTTGATCAACAGGGGCTCCATTTTTCTTTTTTGTTTTTTTCTTTTATAAGGAAGAGGAACAACTATTTTTAGTCACTTGAGATGAACTGGGAAGAAGGACATCCAATTTTCAAGCCAGCTTTCCCTCAGTCCACTAAAAAATTTTTACTAAAAATAGACGTAAAAGTAGAATTTTATTTGCCTTTCTCATTAAACAAAATTTAAAGTATTTAAATTCTTCCTAGCTAGCAGGTCAGCCCTTTTTAAGAACAAAAGACAAAATTAAACCCATGTCCATAAAACTGGTATATAAGTTTAAAAATGGGAGAGAGACCAACTTGCTGTTTTTTCCTGCTCTCCTGTGTAGGTGAGAGGTAGAAGGAAAGCTGTGGCAGATAGCTATAGCCAAGGGTATGTATTCCATTGATTGCCAGCTGGAGCTGTCATCTCCCACACCCTGATCCTTCCTGTAAAGACAATCACGGGAGCACATTTGATTTCCTGCAGCTCTGCTCATTACTCATTTCCAGTTGTGCCCTGGAAATCACCTGCTCTGCACAACTGCTGGTACTCTACCTGCACCGAAACTAATCCCACTCAGAAATGAAAGACAAAGCCTCCTTGAAAAGTTTTAAAGTTCTCCTGAATAGTCTCAGAGTCAAATTTCCATAATACATGATCTAGACTAAAAGCCCTAGTAAATGTACTACCTTTCTGGGGAAGACCAGCTGCAAACTGCATCTGATACTCTGCATACATTAATGCATAAATAAATGGTTTAGCTGCAGCAGGAGGCAACAAAAATTTAAATTACATGGTTTATAGGTCAGTGGAAAAACAGGGTGCAAATTTAAGTCTTGAGCTCCATTCCAGGGCTCTATTTAAATATCTTCAGTGAAATCATGTGAGCATTAAAGTGCCCTGAGGGCTGTGTATGTGACCGTGCATGATGTTTTTGGTTTCATTATTTCAATTTTTAATGGCTCCACAACTATTATTTCTGTCAGAAAATATTAAGAAAAGTAGCCTCTTGTTCTAGAAAACACAAGATAGTTATGAACAAAATCATTAATAATAATAAACCCCTTTGAAATTAAGACCCTTTCTGATGCCCATATTTCTCTGACTTCTATATCAGCCTTTCTTTGAAAATGTCAACCTTATAATTTAAAATAAATTATAAATATCTGCATTTTGTGTTGTTGCATAGTCCACGTTCTTTCTTAGCATTTAATGTGTTCCAGTTTGTAAATACAAGCTATTGCAGGAATCCTTAGTACTTACTAATTGGAACAGCTTTGTTTATTCATCGAGTCTGAAATAAAGTGGCCTGTCAGCCAAAGTATACAGTTCTTCCCCCAGCACTTGGGACATTGCATTTGCTCACAGGCCTGCTGACTCTAATGGAGTCGAAGGAGCTCTGGGTCACTCATGGTACATTAGTTTAGTTTGGGTGTGCAGCCATTTTTAAGATTACATACAGGACCTTGATATCTGTGTTCTATATTTAGAGTTAAAAAGCTAGCAAAAGTCGTGTGCCATGCTAACAGGGGATTCTCGTCCACAAGGTGTATGGAATTATCTTGAGTACACTGAAGTGCTGAGGGATTTTTTTTAAATGTGGCTCCTTCAGTTCACCTTTTTAACAATATTTTAGAGTTGGCATTAAATTTGATATTGACTTAAGTATTTTAAGCTGATTACCCCAAAACTTCGTTTTCAGGTATTTTTTGAAAGTTCTTGCAATCTATACATATTTTCTTTATTAGTCCTTCAAAAGCCTACAAGAGAATAAGATTTTGTGGTTTTAAGCATTTTATAGATGCAGAGAAAGTTATGCTCTAAAGAAATTCACAACTCAACTAATACACCATTATTTGGTAGGAAAGAAAATGAGAAACTAAGTTATGGGAAGTTCAGCTGGCAGAGCAAGGTAATAAAATTGAAATATAGAAAAGGAAATCTATGACACTAAAATAAAGATTTCCCAATTAATTTCCATCAGCTGCAAAGTCAATTCCTGTGTATCTCTGTCCTCTTAATAGACATCTGCCCACCCCATAGATATCACAAATGTCGACAAACTGCGATCTTCAGTCTTAAAGATTGCATGTCTGTCACAAGCAGTCTCTGCTATGGTATGATATGGAGATAATGGAAATATTGAGATAATTTTTGTGGAGATTAGGGGCTTGTGTTTGACTGAGTTCCTCCATTTGAGACATCGTTAATCAAGAGCTGTTTACTTTCCACTGATACATGGTATCGGCATTCTAGCTGGAATGTTCACTGGCTGCCAAAAATGTGTTTATGCACTAGTTCTTTACAGAACACAACACTCGAGAAGTGAAACTTCAGACTCTTAAAAACAATATATACATATTTAACAGCAGCAGTCTCATCTGCTTGTTCCCAGCTTTATCACTGTTATCAGCCATTACCTGTCAATTCCTGGAATTAGTTTCTCCACCAGAAGAAAAGTCCCTTATTTTCATTTTGATATTGTTGGAAGGGAAGGAGAAAAGGCTAAGGATCTGCTTGTCTTTCTCTTGCCTTCAAAATGTGAATGACTGAAGATTGCCCTTTAGCTAATTGGACACTAGGAAATACTAAATGAACTTCAACGTGTTTTTCTTTAAGAAGAAAACATACTTCCCCAGGCACTTAACAAGGGTGATATAAGCATAGTTAGGAGATATAAAGTGAGCAGTTTTCCTCTGCTCTACATACACAAAGATTTCTGAAAGTCAGTGGGGATTAAGATGGGCATGTTGGAAAAGGCAAATATCATCCTGCTGGGACAAGTGGAGGTACAATAGGGATGCTAGTGCCTGCTAGAAAGAGTAGAGAAGTATGTTTGGGGCCTGCTGGGAGCAAGTAGTTTAATTTTAATAAAAACAGCATCATTCTGAAGTCTGGATGAATATTCAGACTTTTTGGACCACGGAGGTTAAGTACTAACTTTCAGAATTCTTATGATTTTGACAGAATTCAGTTAAACATAAATTGAAATTATGCTATCTGCTTTCCTCACTGGCTTAAAGTGTCCTTGCTCTTCTTCCACAATGAACTGCTTGCTCTGGTACCACTCATTAAGTCACAGAATCATAGAATCATAGGTTGGGAGGAACCTTAAAGACCATCTTGTTCCAACCCCCCTGCCGTGGGCTGGGACACCTTTCACTGTCTCAGGTTGCTCAGAGCCCCATCCAGCCTGGCCATGAGCACTTCCAGGGGTGGGGCACCCACAGCATCTCGGGTCAACCTTTTCTAGTGCCTCACCATCCTCACAGGCAACAATTTCTTTCTAATATCTAATCTAAATCTACTCCCTTTCAGTCTGAAGCCATTCCCCCTTTCTCTGTCTCTACATGCCCTTGTAAAACGTCTCTGTCCCACTTTCTTGTGGACTCCCTTCAAGTACTGGAAGGCCACAATTAGGTAACCTGAAGTTTTCTCTTTTTCCAGGCTGGACAATCCCAATTCCCTCAGCCTTTCCTTGCAGCAGAGCTGCTCCATTCCTCTGACCATCTTGGTGACCTTGTCTGGACTTGCTCCAACAGGTCGCTGTCCTTGCTNGCAACAATTTCTTTCTAATATCTAATCTAAATCTACTCCCTTTCAGTCTGAAGCCATTCCCCCTTTCTCTGTCTCTACATGCCCTTGTAAAATGTCTCTGTCCCACTTTGTGGACTCCCTTCAAGTACTGGAAGGCCACAATTAGGTAACCTGAAGTTTTCTCTTTTTCCAGGCTGGACAATCCCAATTCTCTCAGCCTTTCCTTGCAGCAGAGCTGCTCCATTCCTCTGACCATCTTGGTGACCTTGTCTGGACTTGCTCCAACAGATCGCTGTCCTTGCTGTGCTGGACCCCGGAGCTGGGTGCAGTACTCCAGGTGGGATCTCAGCAGAGCGGAGCAGAGGGGGAATCGCCTCCCTCGACTTCCTGCCCTCGCTGCTTTGGATGCAGCCAGGACACAGATGCTTTTCTGGGCTGCAAGTGCTCATTGCCAGGTCCCCCACTGCCTCTCATGTAAGACCCCTTTCCCTTTTCTCTCAGTGTTCTGCTGTCCATTATTCTTGTCCTTAGCCCTCTTCCATTCTAGCATAGTAATACCAGCACAAAGATTTATGCTAGTTTAAAAATATTACAAAAAATTTCTACTTGCTTGTCATCGGTAAATCTTTCTAATGGAACCTGAAAATTTCTTCTAATCTGAAATTTTCAAAAGTTAAAATTTTTAAGTCTTACAGATGTATTCCTAGGTTGTACATAATACTGATCCTCATGCAACTCTCAGGGAAGAGTAATGGACAGGTCCTCTTAACTTGTGTATTTCATAGCTTTTCTTCACCAAAACACAGGATTTATGTATGTTAAAACTTCTTGATTTCTGAGAACAATCAGTGCTAATTAAACTTGAACCACTTATTTGGTGCCCCAGAAAGTTCTTACTGACAGACTTGAGCATAATGAATTCCTGTATTGCTTGGAGCTCTGTGTTCTGCCTATGAGACCTGTCTCTTCTCTTTAGCAATATTAAAAGCCTGTGTGCTTTACTGTCCTTGTCAGGAGCTAATCTATAGAATTATTTTGTTGTTGCTGACAAGCACAAATAGAATTTGACACTTCCAGCCACACAGCTGTGTGAGGTTTACCCACCCAAAATCTTTCAAGGGATAGATTTTTGTTCTTAAATACATACATTTTAATCTACCTTTGAGTTTATAATGTATAAAATATGCAGAACTAAGTTCTGAGATTCAATCACATAAATTGGAGAAAGAAGAAAAGTATTTAGATTAACTTCTTGCATTAATTTCTTTTTATGTTTTGTAGATATCTGAATGTGTAGGGAGGGTCTGCAGTGCATCATCTTTTAGTGCCAGTGTTTCAGTTGATGCCAAGAGACATGTAAATCAGATCTTAAAGTGCCTATATTAGCAACAGACTTCATGATATGCCTGATCTGGATAAGAAAATTGGATATAACACTATGCAAGTACAGCTCTGTCAGCAACCTTCCCCAGGTTTGTGGGCCGAGTGATGATAAAGATCAGGGCACACAGAGATGTACCTCTTGTGACAGTTCTGGTGCCAGAGCAAGCACTGATTGAGTTTTCCATCCACTTATCAAAGAATTCAAAATCTGAGTCTTACAGGAATGAAATATTGATTTAGTTGTAGCAAACGCAGGGTCTGAAATATAAGACCCTTGAAGTATTTCTTGACATTTCAAATATATAGGAAACAGCATAGCTCTCCTGAAGCATGGTAGTGTTCCTCCTTAGAAACCATCCCATGTGGCTCTTCTCAGGTGTCACCTCAGCTGAACTTGAGGCCACACACTTGAGGCCACGTGCTTGCAACCCATATGACTCATTCCTCAGCCCAACATAAAACTAAGCTTGCTTTGCATGTTCAGTGTTTCTGATGGCAAGGAACAATTTTTAGATATATCTGCCCCTTTCTGACTTTGCTGATCCCCACTGGAGTGAGAGGATTGCAGCAGCATGAGCAAGAGGACTGCCTAACATCAGTCAGGTTTTCAACATATTTTTCAGCTGCTTCCTTTATTTATGCTATTGTAAATAAGTTTGTGCAATCCTGACTTGACGCTAAGTCTCAGTGCTTTACATAACTGTGGCCTGCTTTTCCTAACAAAGTAGGATGTGACCTAAGTAGCCTTTTAGACTGAATAGATTGTCAGCCTTGTAGGGTCATCTTTATTCATTTCCTTGGCACAGATAACTGCATTCCATACGTTGAGGCCTTTCTTGGTCTGTTATGTGCAGTTTGTTAATGACTGTTAACCACCAGCCAAATTGTGTTTTTTCTTTCCTTTGAATTTACATCTCAGGTCTTGACTGATCAATCCACATTCCTTCATAAACTTTGTGATTTTGTTTCAGGCTTTTTCCCTCTGGCGTGCCTCTTTTGGTGCCCCACTTCTGTGGCATTGAAGACTGATTATTTGACACTTGTGCTGTTTCAAAGAGTCATTGCATTTGTGTGATGGATCCTGTTTGATCCTGTATCTATGTGTGCTCAATTTCAGTTAATTTAAATTCCTTTAAAAGGAACTGGAGCAAAATACAGAAGTCTGAAAAAACTTTTGTTCCATCCAGTTCAAAAGAATTGTTTTGGCTACAGGGTGAGGTTTGAAAGCCCACTAAAGCCACACAGAAGCCTCTGAGGGATGAAATCAGTAAACTGAAATACAAGTTTTTACAGGGATTAAGAGGTAAAATATTACAAATAATTCAGAAAAGGGTTAATGCTGTAAAATCAAAGAAAAGAATCACGTGCCCGCTTAAGTTTATTGGGAAAGAGAAGCCAGTGACTGATTTGGTTAGCCTAGAGGATTACAAAATGTTAGGAAACATGAGGAAGTGTAGACAATTGCTGTGAATGCAAACCAATTTTCTGCTTCTATCTTCCCTAATAATTTTGGAGATGCACCTGTCTTAGACTTGTTTTCTCCTTGTAATGTACATTAAAAAGAAAGATACCAAAAAAGGGGAGCCGTCAGGATTAGGAAGTCGACTACACCTGATCAAACCAGTTGTTTGGAAAAAAGTAGTGCTGTTAGGAGGTAAGCAGATCTCAAACTTCTGAATTAACTTTGGTATGAAGTACAGGAATGTTAAAAAACAATGCTGCTCCTCAATTAAAATTGCTGCTGATGGGGATCAGAATTAGTAAGTCGTGCTCTTGTGTTGAAAAATATTCGAAGGTTAACTCAGTATTTTATACCACAAACCCTTACCTTTATTCCCAACAATTATTTGAAACTGTAGCTCCAATAGAGAGAACTTTGCAAGATGATGTTCTCAGGGTCTGAAAGAAAACAGGTTTTGCAAAGGTAACTCTTGCTCCTCTTATTTGATCTTGTCAGTATAATGCAGAATTAATATGAATGAGATTATATCGTTTTATGGTTTAGAATTTTGATATTAATATGCTAAAGAAATTAAATAATCTTGTGGTAAGAACAAAAAAAATATATATTTGGAATGGAATAAAATAAGTAAATTTTTGGACCTTTTGTTGTTTTTCCCACATATTTGCATGGCTACTCTGATGGCACTGATGTGGAACTAAACCGTGATGATACTGGATTGTTCTGTAATGGAAATAGTCTGTCACATCTGGCTTCAGCTGCTGGTTTTTCTGTTAATTGCTTATGGAATTCATGGCACAGCTGCATAATTCAGGGACATGTTCAAAGATTTATCCCAGCCTAGAAAATAAAATAATCCTCCCATCAACTATGAGTATATGGAGAAAGCTGTCACATTGTTTTCTTGACTGGTTTTAAAAGCTCAATAGTATTGATCAGACAGGACTTTCTCTTTTTTATATTGGATACAGTGTGATAGTTTGAAGTACCTCGAGTGCAGTTCTGGCACTCTGCAATGTAAATGTATTATTATAACAATATGCTCGAGAAAAAACGTGTTGAAAAGGACAAATGGAGTTTGGTGAATCAACATTGCAAATACTGTAACACATAGAAGCTCAGTAGTTTGTGAGATTTCCTTCAAATAATTTTCAGGTACTTGTGAAGATGTTATGATGCGTTCACATGACCCAGTGACTAGATACAAAGAAAACAGAAGTGACTCATGAAATATTTGCAAACCAAAAAAGCCTTCAGTGTGAATGTTAAAACCAAACCCATTTACAGTGCAGTCTCTCCTTTACAGGGCTATGACAGACTTTTTGTTGTATGCAAAAGCATGGGATTTTTGGGTAACCATTGATATGGTTACTATGATAAACCACCCTGTAGCATCTTTTGTTCCCAGATACCAGTGATAATACTGGAAAAACAGAAGTTTCAGACCTTTTCCACAGAAAGGGGCATTCAGGAATATTCTGTCGAAAGCTAAGGTATGCTCCTAAAATTCTGAGACGAATCTGAATTTTACTGGTTGAATTTCTGTGCAAGTGAAGCCACTTTTCCTTGCCTTTGTCAAATGAACTTGGCTTAGTAAATCTCAAGAGGCACAAATGGCCTACTGGGATGAAGCTGACATGCTTATAAGTTACCTGTCTTCATCTTACTTCAACCAGGTTAACCAGTACTGTTCTGTATTTCCTAAACTCGGTTACTTGTTGCTTGAGATTGCCCAAGTCGTTTGAAGGAGTTTTATAAAAAGAGATGATAAACTATCCAAGTCTGTCTTTACTCCAGGATATAATGCAGATGTGCAGTAGTTTACTCAGAATTTTAAAGAGCTTTCCATGAGTCAATGTCCCCACTATTGTTCTTGGCCCTTTTTCCAGAGCTGAGGTTGCTGGGTCCATCCTCTGTAACCTCTGGTTTTCTGTGTTTTATTACTTTGGAGACCTCATTTAGAAAGCCTTTCCTGTTTGACAATTTGTCTATTAATATGTTTGCCTTTAAGAACATAGCATTATCTTTGAAATTTCTTGTATGTTAGCAGATTCTGTCAGATTGGGAGAGGCAGATAGGAAAGTTCATTCTGAGTGGTTATTTCAGATGCAGAAAGGTGAGCAAAAGCCATTGTGTTACCATACCAGTATTTTGTGTCTTACAAGTGTCTTCATAAAACTGCATGAAGGATAACTGTCTTTTCAGACAGATCTTTACAGGCAGTAAAAGCTCTGTGCTGGTTGTCTCTCCTATCCAGCCAAAAACCCAAGATTTCCCTGGCTGCAGATTATGTCCATGTTCCCTGTCAGAATCCAAGTTCTCTTACTGCTTGTAGTGCTTGCACTGTGTAAATCTAGATCCTTAGCAGATGGTGGGAATGTCTGTTTTTTCCTTCTTCTGCAGCCTGCTTTTTGCAGGATTGTAATCAGGAAATGAGGCTCAATCCCTTGATCCCAGTATCCCAAACCCTGAGTATGGATGAAATTTATGTATACTCTATTTCTCTCTTATTTTGAATACTCAGTCAGCATAAAAATGCTCCCATAGTAATACTTCCACCTGTGAAAATGGCTCTTTAATTTCAGATGTTCTCAGGAAGAAAATGTCTTTATTGAACCTAAATGTCTCTTACCTTATGCGAGTCACTGAAGATCTTTTAGCAATTACAGAAGCCATTTTTAAAAATGAAAGAAAGTGAGGATTGTGTTTTTCCTGGTGTTCGGATCTTCCAAATAATACCAAAATAAAATACTGATAAAATATGGTTAACTTTAAAAGCTGTGTGTAATAGGATTAGCTTACATGCTTTCTAGACAACATACTACTTAACCTAGTCCCTATTTTTTTATGTATTGACAAGGAAAATAATGTTCTGAGTATATTGTGATGTATCTGTTCAGTGACTTTTCTTTGACAGTCATGGTTTTAAGCTTCAGTATTACCAGGAAATAAGGACTGAAGCTTGGGGAAATTAAATAATTCTGCAGTCATAGCAAATTAAATAGTTTGACTAATTCATAGCTTTCTGAAGGCAGAAACCTCACTGAGGCTTTGGGCTGTGTAATGGATTATAATGTTAGGCAAGGAATTAATTTAGGGAAGGAATAACGTTTGTTAGAAAGATTCGAGGTTAGTGTGTCAAAGACTTAACCATTTCCATAATAGGCATAAACCAGAGAATATTTTTTTATTGTTGAACAGAGAAGGAACTTGAGTTAAAGAGGAAGAGAATGATTTCCTTGAGGTTCTTTTTTTTCCCCATGTTAGTATTTTTGTTTCTACATATCATAACAGGAATTGGTAACATTCACATACACATGGTCTTGTGAGAAGGATGTCATCTGAGACACAAAGAGTTGTACACAAATTTTTAGATTTGTTTTCTTTTATAGTCTTAAGTTCAGGATGATCTATCTGCAATAAATTATTAAATTATAAAAATAAATTCCATTAAATGATAAAAATCGTATGCAAAGGAACCTTGGGTTCATCCTTCTGTCCAAAAGCAGGGTCATTCCATCTGTGACATTGTTTCACCCGCTTTAAAAACCCTTTGATAGTAGAGGCAGTGTATGTTCCTCATCTATTTATTCTGATGACAACAGGCACTGCAACTGAAATCCATTCATGGTTGTCCTGTCTACCACGGGCATTTAACCATTTTATTTCTAGCCTCCTCATGTACTGTAAGACTTGTACGGCATCCCAGCTCCTGCCTGTGCCTGTGCCTGGAGCAGTGCTCTGATCTCTGCCCACAGGCAGCGTTTCCTGAGCCCCTGAGTGCTTTAGTTGGGTTCCTCCTGTCTCCTCCTGGTGTGTGCCCTTCTTGGCACTTAGAGCCACTCTCAGTGTCTCAGCTGAGGCTTTACAAGTGCCCAAGTGGATGGTGAAGCAGGATTATTTCCTGTCTTGTTCAGGCCATACTCCCATGTAGGCAATCTGTACAATCCCTGCTGTTTTCACAACACCATGATGTGGTTGACTCATCTGTGAATAATTATAACCCTGGGATCTCTTCCCACAGACCTGCTGCTGGGATGGTAGGATCCCAGCCAGTGCCGTCTTCTCATTGAAGCTCATTTTCTTGTATTTGCCAAGAGAGATTAGCATTTTTTAAAAATTGTTTTTCTAGTTTGCCAAAATTTCCAAAATTATAACCCGACCTTCACCAGTATTTTAGCCCTGTATGTTGAATAATGATAATCTCTATTCTGTCCTTCTTGCGTTTTGAAAATATTGAAGCTTTCTGGGTCAAAGGCAAACTAGTTTTAAATCCCCACCCAGTGAAATCCCAACCCATATCAACTCTATGGCAATTAAAACAAAAACCAAAAAAAACCAGGTTTCTCTGGTTTGCCCTGAAGACCATTTAGTGTGCCAGGATAAGAAATCTGGTACTTGCTGATGGTGCAGGCCAGCCTTGCAGAGGCTGTGCTATCTGTGACCGAGAAAAGGAATGGAAGAGCAGCCTCCCTGCACAAAAGGAAATGGAGGTGTGGCTCTGGATGGCCACTGTGGTGGCCACTGTGGTGGCCCTGCTCTGCGGGGTGCAGACTGACTTACAGGGACACAGCGGTCACGTACTCTTCCACAAGTCTACAGGCACCACGAAGGAACAAGACAACACACTCTCTATCCATAGTCCTTATTGAAAAAGTGAGACTATTTAGCATTACTAGAGTTTATCTGATGTTCAGTACCATGAAGTTACCGGTCTTAACATTTAATATATGTGGGATAAAAAGGAGGAGGAAGCTGGGAGTTTCCCTGACATTTTTGGGAATGCATACCAATTGGCTCAGTGCTGTGTGCATAGCAGGGATTTCTCTTATAAAGAGAAATTGAAATAGAATATTCTGTGTTCTCTCTTGGCTCTTTCTAGAATCTCTCAGTTTAGGGAAGTTAATACTTCTGTGCTTTTTTTTTTTTCTGTATGATTAAAATGATCCAGAAAGGTGAAAATGAAAGGGAGTTTGAGAGGTCATGTAACCTCCCCACTGAGGTATCATTAGTTACATTTTCCTGAGACATGTTTGTGTTCAAACCTCTGGTGAATGGGACTTAAAGCCTCCACAAGTAACTTCTTCAAGAGCTTTTTCCTTAGTAATGCAGTGTTTGTACTAACCTTCAGCGTCCACATATTGCACTTACTTCTTGTTTTCCCTGCCATTAAAGATGGAGAAAAGTGCATCACTGTTCTTTCAATAACATCTACAAACCTTAGACCTTGCTTTTCCCTTGTGATCCTTCATGGTTGTATCTTTACCAGATGCTGTCACCCCAATTTCTTCAACTTTTTTTTTTAGGCCATGCTTTTTAGTTGAGTCAGCATTCATGTTGCGCTTCTCCAGTCTTTGTCCAATTTGCCTTCATCTTTATTTTGCTTGTCTTCAAAGCAATACGTATTGTCCTTCACCAGCATTCAGAAGCACTCTGTTTTCACCTCCACTGTCTAATCCATAGTGAAACCATAAATTTAGAATAAGTTGAGATTCACCTTTTTTGTAGCCATCTTGATGTAACTACTTTATAATCAGGTCAGTGTGGTAAGAGAGAACTGTGTAATTAAAATGTAAATTGTCTCAATTCAAGAAATCATTTCTTTTCAGACCTGTCTGTAAGTCACACGTGTTGGAAATGAAAAATCTGCTTAAATGCATTTCTTAACCAGAGTTTATGCATTTGAAATATTTTAGCTGGAAGAAAAAAAAAATCTGTGGTGTTTATACCTTGTCATAAAACTGTGTTACCCTAGCAGGTTTTGGAACTTCTCCTCAAATTCTTGTTTATCACATATGACTGTGGTAGACTGGAAATAATCTGTTTATTTTTGGCTTGCCTACACAATCATGTAAATCTAGAGGATGAAGTTATCAAAACTTCTAAACATAAATACCATGGATTGATTCTGCAACAGATGGGAAAGCGGCAGAACTGCCATTGACAAAAGGGCAGCCTGACATCCAGGATGAAAGTAATTTATTGTAGTGTGGTTACAATGTAGTGAATAGAGGGTTTGCATTTGAGGAAATTTGTGTCGCTTTCTTCCATATTTCCCTCTCACAGTCATGACAGCTAAACAAAAACAGGAGGTAAGACAATAAAACAGCTTAATGAAGGATGGTTAAGATTTTTCTGCTTTATGTTCATGTTCAAGTTTTTTATTCGTAAGTCACATTTAGAAAAAACACTTTTCACTTTCCCACCACCCTTTCTTTTGAGAATAGACATTGTATCATCAATGACTTATTTCCAAATATTGCCCCATCACCTTTTCACAGCGGACATTGTCTATTTCTTGATCTCCTTAGTCACAGGCTGTCACTTCTTTTCACAGAAATGGGGAGGAAGACATCAAATCACAACACATTTGAACCCCCTCCCCATCCCCCAAGGACATATTTTTACAGAGAGAGCTGGCAGCATTTCAGTGTTTGTAGAATTTTTCCTTTCCCTATGGGTTGAATCAGACCTTGGCCAAGAAAACCCAGTCATTAAAAATGAGCCATTGTAATAGCAATGCAGCTGTCAGATGTAACATTGGGCTGTGAGTGGTACTGTAGGTTGTGCTTCTAAGTAATTGTTTTGTTATTTCATTGTTCGTGAGAGCTTAGGGATCAGGCTGAGAGAACATGACCCTTAAGAAACCCCGTCCTCCCATGTACAAGTCCATTACATTTACCCAGAGAATGTGCCAAATTTGCCTGTCCCGAGTTTTGTCATCCAAGCCGTGATGCAGGCACTTTGGTCACTGGTAGTTCTGACATCGCTGTCACTGAGGGGAATCCTGCAGACACCCGGCCAGAGCCAGGGCAGAGATGAGTTCATGCTGCCCTCGCCCCTCGCTCACCATGTGCTGGAGCACAAAGTGGTGAACAACCTGCTACCAATGAATGCGGGCAAGCTCAGAGTAGCTCCCAAGGAAGTTGCATCTTAATGGTTTGTGGGGCTTTGGATTTTTCATTCCAGAAGTGAATATTACAGTGGTGGACCTATCTTAGTGCAGGTTATTTGCCTGGGAAGCAGATACAGTGGTCAAAACAGAAGAGCCAGCATGGCAGAGCACGATATTGAAGATCTCTGATGTCAAGAGGAAGTGTTCCATCCTGCAGTCTGCCCAAGTGGGCGCTCCAAGCAAAGCACGTGTCTCTCTCAGACACCATTTCCTGGTGTTGATAAGTTAATAAGTGGAAGTGGTCTGTGGGGGAAGTGATGTGTCTGTCACAAGTTTGAAGGTCCAAGGATTTGACTAGCAGAGTTTGCAGACAGCTGTCAGGACTGCAGCTGTCAGTTCAGAACCGTTCTGTAAAATTGTATTTCTAATTCACGTTGCTGAGAATGCCTTTTCTGGTTTTGTTGTGTTTTTTTTTTTATTTTT
>VXBU01012387.1:1268403-1304405 GCA_013400315.1 Bombycilla garrulus
TTTTGTTTTTGCTCTTTACCTTCTGACCATGTTATAATTCTTGCATAAGAAAGTCAGAGGTGCTGAACCCAAACCCACTTACAAGGCATTAGGTAAAGGAGTAAACAAATTATATCAGCCACAATCAGCCACTCCTTTCTCTTGAGGCTGAATATAAGGAATTTGAAAAATTCCTAAAGTTAGCTGCCCAGCAATGTTGCACCTGCACCTCCACCCCAGCGGCACAGACTCAGGGAACACTAGAAGGAGGAAAAACCTATTTTCATTTCAGAAATTACGAAAGTTTCAACAAAGAAAGCAGAAAAAATTCAAGAATTTTGAGTTCATGATGGTCCTTTTTAATTAAGTCATGGAAACATTTGAGGTGTTACATAGAGACCATGTCACAAAGTGGACCCAGAGGAGTCTGTGTAATAACTCTGTTTCCTCGCCTGGCTGGGTGCTCCTATGAGCTAATTATAAAGGAGCTGCAAGCCACCCTCGTTTGTCAGTATTGCCAAATTTCACAATTTCATGGCAAGACTTTCTACAGTTGCTTTAATACCTCAAGGTTGCTTGGTGTATCAAAGCAGTGGAGATGCCAGTTAGATTTTTTTACCTTCCTGATTATTGGAAAACTGAATTTAAGCACAGGAGCATGGATTTCATATAGGAAATCATAGGACACACAAAGTATTGTATTTTGAAAATGTCATTAATTGAAGCCAAATCTTTCTTAAAGTATTTGAGGTGATAATTTGTCTTCTTGCAGTCATTATCAGGCTCCCAATTGATGCAGTATGTGATACACTATATTACAGCTGGGTCTTGCCCTGTCGTGATAAAGTAATGATGCAAACTCTTGCCAACTGAGGATTACAAGCTTGAGCTGGTGACTTGTGTTCCTCTCCTGACCACTGATCAGTAGAGCCAAGAAATGAGTTGACAGGGATGAATCTGCTTTTCTATGGGTTTTGGTTAATTTTTATATATTCCATTTCAAGTTCAAAACCACCAACTTCATGTAACTACGTTGTGTGAAGTCCTGGCCTCTGCAGCAAAGTTTTTAAAGAACAGGCATCCAGTGAAATGTTTATAATCAGCAGGCACCATAGTGAGTCACCAGCATGAGTCACTGACCTAGTTGTAGTGCCTGGGATTGTAAAACTGGGGTCAGATTTCCCTCTGCCACACGAAGAGGGTACACTCAGACTGGCATCTGCCCTGTGCCAAAGTGAGGATGTGGCCCTGGATGGCGGGTACTAGTAGGATCACAAAGCACGTCTTCAGAAGTTTCTCCACACGTTGAAGTTAAATGAGATGCCACATGAACTTTAAATTGGAGATTGCCACCAGCAGCATCAGAATGTGAGCACACTGAGCTCTGTCATCACCAGCGGTGTTATCCCGATGTGTTCCAAGTTAAGGACAGTTATGAGCACAGCCAGAGGGGGCTGTCAGGCAGGCTGTACGGTTGTGGTTCAACCAGCTGTCCATCTGCTGGGCTGTTCTTAGCCTCACCGTGCAGCAAGGAGAGAGCACCCTAGGTCACCTATTGAAATGGCAGGCTTACTCTTATGTATAGGACACTTTGCCCTTTACCTATCTCTTCCTCTTGCAAATATTTCTAAAATGATGGACAAACATTTTGTCAGTTGCAGACATGTGTTTGGTGCTGGTAGAAGTTTGATGTAAACCAGAAGGTTGTTATGAAGGGTTGATTACATTCTGTTTACTCATATCCAAGCTCATTTCCCACTGGGAACCGGGTGAAATGTATTTCACAAACACTGTGGAAAGATCACAGCATTTCAGGCATCTTTCCATGAAGATGTTCAGTGAAAAAGAGCAACGTGGAAACTTACAGTGGGAATGTGTGCACTGCACAGGCGATACACCAGAAGCTGCACAGCACTCTGCTGTGGGAGAGACCACGCAAAGAGATGAGGCTGGCCAGTAGCAAGAGGCTTACAGAAAAGAAGAGACAGGGGAAAAGAAAGGGCTTAGTTGCAAAACCGAAGGGTGAATGTTATGGTGTGGTGCCCATTCACAGAGCAGCTGCCCTCAGCTTGACCACCAAATTGCCAGACAGTGAACTCAGTGAATCTCACAGATTGGACCAACCAGATGTCATAATAATTAATTCCAACTGTCCAGTAATTGAAAACAGCATAGAGACAGCAATTTCTTGTTGACTACATTAATACAAAATCATCTTTGGTTGGAAAACCCTCAGGTTTTATAGTTTTGAATAATGCAAAAGGAAAGAATAAAAAAAAATTCTGGATTCTAAGATAGGATTTGCTAGTAGTGTTTGCATCTCTCAGAAGGGACTTGCTCAGCAGCCATAATTCTAAAATAGCCCTTTGAAAGCTGGTGTCTGTGTGTAAGGCCAGGCTTCTTTAGGTATGCATCTGTCCTTTAAGAAGTAATAATTTCAAATCATATTTCACAGAAGACTTTGAAATTCTATAAAGGATTTCAAAAAACTTTACCATAGAAATGCTTTGCTTCTTTTGTGTCAGTTCTAACTGCATAATGTAACTATCCTTGAGGCAAATCATTCTTAGTCTGCTTTTTCTTATTTAAATGTGATATTTTAATGTGTATTTTTGGCTGAGGATTAAAATGCCCAAATTACATTGAAATGCTTTAGGGCCAGAGCACACAGTTCCTGTAAAAATTGGTGCCTCTATCAGTAACTCCGATGTTCAAAAGATCCAAAGTGAAGCTTCTTGTCTGCATATTCCTGTTCTGTTTCTCGTTTTATTTGCAGGATGTTAAAAATGAGTAAGGCAAAGATTGTGCTGGTTGATATGTGCAACAGTGCATGAAGAGTGCTGGATCTGCCCTTTTTCAGGATGGAAGCCTTTCCATAAAGTAATATGGCAGTCATTTGCATGTGATCAATAATGTTCAGGTCTTTTAGCTGGCTAGCTAAATATGATCCTCAGGATACCACAGCATTTAATTAAGCAGAGCTACTTTGTTTACATGGCACAAATGGAGGCAAAATTTACCTGCAGCTGAGACATGATTGAGGTTAATGTTTTTCATCAGAAAAATAATACTATCACTTCTAAGATTTTATATATACATATTTAAGAACACTGTCACTTCTAGGATTTTTATGTTGTTAATTGTAGATAGTTTAAGAAACTGTTCATTAAAGAATTCACATATAATTGTTGCAATTACACTCTTTTATCCTGCCTATCACTTTAAATGGAAATCTCAGAACTTGGTTTTACAGTTCTTTGTTTGCCACAAGGAAGCAGGGAAATGAAACAGATAAATAATTAAGTCATTAGCTTTAATGGGGGCTTAGGAGTTTGGTTAATTGTTTGGGTTTTTTCAGTACAATTGATGCTTGGTATTATTAAAAAAAACAAACCCAAAGAACAAACCAGCCAAAACCAACCAAAAAAACGCAAACAACCATTTAGCACTTAGTGCCTTTAACACAATAACAAACATTTCCACAGTTCAGCACTTGTGAGGAACCCTAGAATAGCAAACCTGTGCAAACAACTCAGATCTTCTGAGAAACTTTGAAGTAAAAAGTTAATTTGTGCAAAACTCAGCATTTTGTGACCATTCAGATAACGGCAAACCAATGTTCTCATCTCAGCACTTGCCTGCTCTTCTGCAATAATATGCCAGTGTGAATGTATGACAGAAAAAAAAAAAAAAAACCCAAAAACAAAACAAAACAAAAAAAAAAAAACCCCAAACACTTAAAGATTTCTTTTCCAAGTTCATACAGAGTGAGCAAAAATAGATTTGGTCAATTTCAAATGCATTTTATTATATACAGAATCAAATGCAAAAGGTTATACCTGGTGTTTCGATATGCTGAAATACTTGTTAGTTAGTATAGGAAAATGTGATTTTTTTTCCCTCCTTATCAGAGTCCTGAGGTGACATTAAATAAAGAAGAGTGAGCTAGGTTGGGATAACTGAGAAGCTGAGATTAAGAACTGGTTCCTTTTCACAGCAGCTTCAGGGTACAATTCTACTGTTCACCCTGATGCTTCCAGAGTGCCTTTCTGGCTTGTGGCTGAGTGCTGCAGGAAACCATTTCAGTGTGTGCTGGGGGTGTAGCAGTGCGGCAGGGACAGCTGGACAAACTGCCCCAGTCTACAGAGCTGGGGTCCATCCCCATTCTCTTCCTGGTCTGAAGCATGACTGCCCTTCTCCCATATTCTCTCTCTCTATTTCTGACTCACTCGCTGTTTCCTTTCATATACAGAGAGGAATTGTGCAGGAGAGGTCAGAGCTGCTTCTGCAACTTGGTGCTGCTCATACAAAGGCGGTATCTGGATGCCTCTCACTCACACAGTGCTCTGCGGAGCTGAGGAACCAAAGTATCTGGTTCACAGCAGACTTTTTTCCTACAATATTCAGCTCCTCTGTATGTCTCATCTCCTGGAGGCACTGGAGGAGGGGGGGAGAACAGAGCAGCTGGATTGGCCTTGCTCACGTGGCAACAAAAATAGCAAATCACCATAAATTTGGCCTGAGTTGTATGAGATTCAAAGATTTTTTCATGATGTTTATGAAAGTGACCTTTAACAAATGTTTTGTGGTCAAATGAACATGAAACTTTTAGAAAAGGAAAGTCCGATTGCATACAGAATGTTCTCAGCTCTTACATAGAACTGGGAATCTAACAATTAGATTACTGATGAACCCTTGTAGTCAGAATGTGTTTCACAAACTGAAGTTGGTCTATGGAGTATTTATCAGGGATTTAATCAGAAAAAGTCTGGAAATTCATCTGGGGCACAAGCAGCCTTTGTTCAGCAAACTGCTGACATGTTCCTTCAGGCAAATTTTTCCTTTGGCTGGATTACTTAAGCAAATAGCTATGCAGAATGCTTAGTCCTGGGTTTGCAATTCTGAAGGAAATTGATCTCCTTCACTTACGGGTGCCACTGCATACATGAGTATGTCAAAGCAAGATCAAAGCCACAGTCTTTAGGACTAAGTTTTGATTCAGTAAAGCTCAGGTCCTTTGAAGCAAAGATCTCTGGTTCTGAGTTATCAGCAGGAGTGCTGGTGATCATGGTTAAGAAACACTTTCAATACCACTGAAGTTGTGTTCGTATTTTTGTGCCCTTTTAAACAAGGAAACAGGATTGAAATCAGGATTCTAGACTCCTGAGGCAAGATGCTAGCAAGCTAGAGGGCACTTGGCTGTACCAAGTAATTCAAGACTAAACACCAGTTGTCTCATAACTGTAAGACAATGCCCAATTAAAAATATGGCTTTGGAGGGCCCTGTAATAGTAAAGGCTATAATTTATGATTTAAAATTCCTTTAATAGACAACCAGTTCAGAGAAAGAGAACTCTGTGTGTGTACAAGTGCTTGGAGTGAGCTAGCTCCTGTGCAGCCAGAGTTTGAAAAGCCAAATACTTTTCCTGGGGAAAATAATGTCATTCTCTCTGTATGCCTTTTAGCAATTTGCAAGGGAATGTCAACATCAGTAGGGTGATATAGACATTCTCCTGAAATATCTTATTGTGTTATTAGCACTACCTCAGAGATCAGTTTTGTCCAAAGGTGTCCAATGGTGTCTTCACCTAAGTAACTCTTAAAGTACAGTCCACATGTATTTGGCAAATGGTTAAAATATACTTTTCTTTCTTGGCTAAAATCTGTGTTTTCATTTAATCCGAGATGCTGTATTAATGACTGCCACTCTAGTATAGAGACTTTTTCAATGATGTACCAACTGTGTACTCCTTTCCTGGAAGTGTCCCGTGTACTTGTTTTTTTCTCACCGTGTTTCACAGACTCATTAACTCAATCCCACCTCCTTTGCCATTAAGAAATTTGAGTTGCCATTCTGTGACCACTACAGACTTGCCTGCAGCTGCTTTTGGGCTTCGGCAACACCCAGTTGTTGTTCATAGGCCTGAGTGATGCTCTGACTTGACTGGGCCTGTGTCTTGTTCTGCAACATGTAAGTTGTGCTTGGATTGTGCAGCTCATTGCCCCACTTTACTTCCCCTGAATTCCCTTCCCCATTGCCTTTTGTGGCTCAGAATGGCAGAGCTGAAGTCAGTGAGACTGTCTAAGTAAGGAACTGGTCACATCTGACTTTCCTGTTGAGCTTTTTCCCTTTTACAGTTTTAGTAGCCCTATTAACACAGTAAGGAAAGCTGGGGAGTCGCTTGCTCCTACAGAGAACTTGCCTTCACTGTAGTGGAGATGTCTCCTAACAACCCCTCCCTGCGGGCAGAATGGAAATGTGAAAGCATGCCTGGGTCTTAAAAAGGGGTCTGAGCATCACAAGTCAAAGTCCACATTAAGGTAGATAGGGAATAGGGATGCCAGACCTTTCAGAAACCATTTTGAAAATTATGAGCAAAACAGGAAAGCAAACAATAAGATAATGAGAACATACTAATGCAGACATGCCCTGCACCCAGGTGACAGGAGTTAACAAAAAGCAAGGGTGAGCTTCCAGGAAGGACAACTCAAAGGCTCTGTGTGGGGACTGAAGAGGTTTGGGAATTTGGAGACGTCCTGAGAGCATGAACAGAGGAAAGTGTTGGTCGTGTCTTCAGTTAAGGCTGGAGGGACTGGGAGCTCTTTGAAAAGAAAATGGGCTGTGATGGAAGCAGAGTTTGGTTATCACTACATGAAATAGGACAGAGGTTTGCAGAAAGCTGCTTGTGTAATTTTGGGTATAAATGTACCAGCCAGCCCCCTAAGGAGAATGTGGAGAGACAGGGGTCTGCCTCTCCCACAGCTGGTACAATTACCCATCAAAAAAAGGAAATGGTCTTATCTTGTATTGCTCTACAGACACTTCAATACTTTTCTCCAGTTTATTGTACCTCATGTACTCTGCCTTTCAGGAGCTCCCACGTCCTTCTCAGTTGTATGGAAGGATCATACAAACAGACAAGGAATGGCTGAAGGGAAAGCAACAAATGACCTGGGATTCACAGCCAAGAGAGAGGAAGTTCATCTTCCTCTATTTCTAAGTTGTTTTTTACTGTTTTACACTTGCACTTCAATGGTTTTGATTCCTACTGAATGTTAGGTCTTCCCCAGCTGCAGCTGCCTTTTAGCAGATCTCTCTCAGATGGCCACATTGCTCAGTCTGTTTGGTCAAGCTGATATTCGATGTTGGCAACATCGAAGCCAGCACTTTTAATATAAGTTACTTACTATCTATAGCGGTATTTCTGTGATGAGAACTGAAATTACAGGGTTGAGGGAGAGAAGAAAATGGCAACATAATGGAAACTAGACAGAATTCCCACCTTCTTTCCTGAAATATCTTGACAACCTGTTGGGATTGTAGCTCTTCTTCCAGCTCTGGCTGTCTGTGGAAGGCACCCCAGCAAAGAAAAGGTAGTTCTGACTTTTTGGATATCTGCCTTGTGTCTTGAAATCTTGCTAAAGGAGAAGCCTTATGCTTTCTCTTTGCAGTGTAGAGTATTGCAGCTCATTGGAGAACATTTGTTTCTTTCCCTTGGTTATTGGAGGTTTATTGGCGGTTTGATTGAGAAAAGCTCAAACGAACAGATGTGTTAAGGTGGATGTTGTTCTTTCATTTAATGCACAGGCTTTTCTAACCATAAAGAAAACCTGTTGAGGACTGGCCTTCTTGTTAAATGTGTGAGACAGTAGAAGCTGTCTGGCTTGACTCATGGCTTTGACAGAGGAGTTAGTAAGTTTACCTGAGGACATTCTGAAACATCATGAGACTGGTAGTAGCTAAATATAAGGCAAGTCTGTTGGTGCCACCCCGGGAAACAGAACTCATGGGTGTCTGGCACAGAGCCAGCAGAGCATGCTGTGCAGAGGCTGACAGACTGTCCCACTGACCTCTTGCAGGGTGTCAGACTCACTCACAGTTGTAGAGCAGTGGCTGGAGCCAGTACCTGTTGGACATTAGGGAGGAAATTCTAAAAAGATACAAAAATTAATAGGATAAGGACTACAGATAGTTATAACTGAGAGTTTCAAGGGATTCCTGATTCTAGGATTTTGCATCTTTGAACCTGGAAAGGTTCTCACCTAAACTAAACATACATCAAAATAGCCAGAAAACAGACATCTGCTGCTTTTCTTTTGACTGCATACTGGTTTGACTTGCTAGCCTATAGCAACTACACTGTAATACACATAGGCCCAGGTGTTTTCTGATAATAAAACTGTAGCCTGCTAAGGCTTAAGGAGGAAAGATGCTGGGTCTTCTTCAGGAAGAGAATGGTGTGTCCTGCTTAATGCAGCTGGGCAGAGAACCAGTCAGAGGGTTTGCAGTACAGAATAAGCCAGTCCCAGCACCAGACAGCAGTCTCCAACCCTGGCTACTGTATTAAGCTTCTCTTTGTCACAGGTATAAGAGATGTGTTCTGATTTTAGCCTGCCTCAGATCTGGCTTCCAGCTATGAATGTGGGACTATGGTTTGGAACTTGACTCTATCCACAGGTAGCTCTCTCTCACTGAATAAGTCAAGAATTTTATCAGACTGCCTACCTCTGAAGGTCCTTGTGTGTGTGTGTGAGTGAGTCTTGAAACTTACTGTCTTCTCAAACTGATTCTTAGCTATTCAATCAGGCTACCAGTACTTCCTTTCACGCACTACTTTCTTTACTTTTTCTGTCTTAGGACCTGAAATCTTTCTGGTTTGTATTCTTAGGGCATAGTGCTTCAGCTTCTCATTAGTACTTCCAAAGCTTAAGGGAAGAAACAGAAACAGGATCCTGTGTGTGAATACAAGCCCATCGTCAGTGAAGGGTCACATAGCAAGGTTTGCTCTTTCAATGACTCCAGAAAAGGCATGACCATCACAGCTTGCAGGTTGGACTGTCACCAAAAGAGAATAAGAATTAAATTATGCCTTGTATTTCTTGCACTTGATCACTGACCTGTATGAGAAAGTCACGCAGAAAGCAGCTACCATAGTGGGAGTTAAAGCATACTAACTTCCAAAATCTGAAAAAAATACGAGTTTTATTATTTTTTGGTCCAGGCTTGAACTAGGGGAGATATATTGAAAAGAAGTTTAAAAATCAACTAGGTGTCTCAAGGATCGTGTGACATATATTTTCAGCAAGCAGCCAGAGGCTGGGGAAACTCCCAAGTTAGCAATCCCATGAAAATTACCATATCCAATGGCAGCACCCACAGAATGTCCATCTCTCTGTAGAAACTGGTTTTGCTGCTACAAGCACATTCATGTTTAGATCATTATCTACTCAACGGTGCTTGTTACCTTGTACTTCAGAGGAAATGCTGTATCTGTTTTGAAGGTGAGCAGAGAATGTGAAGACTGGCTTTATATACAGACAATTTAAAACAATATTGCACATTTATTTTAAACTAGAACACCAGCAGATTTTATATATACCGTCTTACACCAGAGTCACTCTCCCATGCCCTTTGGGATTTAAAAGATTACAGACATAGAAGATAAAATTTAATAATTTTTCTGTATTTCTATGATAGAAGTAAGTATTTTAGAACAACTTATTGAGGATTAGTCATATTGATTGACTTTCTCTCCAGATCTTGTTATGTGAATAACAGTCCCAAGTCTTTCTGTTCTGGGCACAAACATGTTTCAAAGGTGTTTTCAGCCTATGGTTCCAGGCATTATGGTTTTTTTCAGCTTCATTCTGCCTGATCACTTCCAAACAGCTTGTTTAGAAGAGTGCTGTAAATTTTTGTTAGTGCGAAGACCCAGACAAATTTACTTATTACTTACATCTCTAGAGGACAGGAGTCATGTAGGAAGGACATAACAATAAAAGGCCAGCATGCAAATTATTCTAATAAGTGCTTAGCACCTTCCTTTGCACTGAAGCAGACACACGAGGGTCACTACTCACAGGGAAGCAAAATTTCAGCTCTTGCCTCTCCTACTCTGGACAGATCCTCAAAAATTCTATTCACAATTGCATACCCTGTAGCACTGTTCTGCTGAAAATATGTGAGGCCTTTGACAACTGTTTTGCTACCAATTATGTGAATTTTCTTACCTTTTTCCAGGTACATATATGAAACACCATTAGCTGTAACTCTTAGCCCTCTGCAGCAATGCGGTAGCATCAAATAGACAAGCAATCAGATAATGATCACCGATAGCATCCAGGTCCTTCACAGCAAAGTTGCGACAAAGTTCATTATCTCTTGCGTTACCTTTAAGGTTTTGCCTGGAGGCCAGTGCTGATATCAGACTTCCAACCTGCCAGAAAATTTACAAGTACTTGCTAAGTCACCCTCCCTGCCCTGAAGACTTTCTATTCTAAAAAGTCCCTTTTCTATAGATAGAAAGGTGATGCATAAACCAAATCCAGACTCACATTTTGCAGCAGGTTGACACTGATTTTCTTGATGTTTTACCGTGAGAGAATCTGGAGTGTTTTGTGGGAATGCCCTGAGTTTCAGCCCTGGGTCTTTCCTCACCAACCTCTTTTACAGGCCAGAATGACATGGAATAGTGTGTGACTGAAGTATTTAAATCAACCTTTTCAATGGGGCACTAATGGTTATGAAAAACATCCAAAATTGCTGATAAAATGGATACAGCAAAATCCCACTCAGTTCCTATAAAAATGAATATTCTACCAAACATCATGGTTGTGAGATCAGAAAGTTGGGATTAGGTCTGTGTTTTCATTATTTTCTCTTTTTTAAAGTCTTCTCATGGAAAATCGTACCGTTTATTTCATCTGTGTGAGAAAGGGCAGGATGTTTTGCTGGTTATTTCATCATGTGTGAAAAATAAAATGTTGCCAAAACCTACATTGAACATACTTCCTTAAGAAAAGCAGGTTAAATTACATTAAGCCTCAAGGGGTTTTAGTCACTGTAGAAAAGTCAGTCTGTAGTTTCTACCAGCAGGCTGGAATGCCCATACTTGCCCAGAATATCACTTCTCTATTATACCGCCTTCTGAATTTTATTTAACATACTAATGTCTAATTACATTTTTTTTCTATATGTGAGATTTTGGAAACTCATATGAAATCATTTGAGACAACATTTTATCTTTCTGCATATATCAAAGCTTGAATCAAAATTCCTTGAATCTGAAATATCTGTACGTGAAAGGAACAGATAGTGTTGAACTGGAAAAATGCAGAAGTCTGATAGCATCTCAATTAGTTCCCATATCTTTATGTTGCTGGGATATGAAACATGAAATGGCACTTAAAACAAAAAGTTAGGCAATTGAAGGTGATCCGTGTTTGCCAGTCAAGTTGTTTAAAGCTTTTATCAGCTCTCTAAATGCCTTTTTAAGAGATGTAGCTGCCCATCTTGCAGTCAATGATGTGTTGTTCTCAGTAAATGTACTTAGCATAGAAGAACGGTGCTTGCTTCTGCACACATCCGTGTGAGTCATCCACACGATTTTACTGCAGATTTTCATGAAGCATATGCGTTAAAAAGGGTGTTAGAGTCAGTCTTTAATTCCTCAATGTATTTTTGACTTTTTTTTTTCTTTTTTTTTAGGATTTTGCAGGGTGGAAAAGGTTCCAAAAAGACAAATATAAGTAAGTCATCAGCAGGGAAATGTGGCAGTTGCAGGTTTTGTTATTTGAATGCTGACAGGTCACTTCCCCTTTGCCTCATGCATAGACTGTAATATAATCGCCAGTCAGCAGCAGCCATCTGGTTTGTCAGCAGAAGGGCAGGGAAATCACACACTAGGCAGGGAAAGCTTCTTCTTTTCTTTCCCAGGGAAGTCCACGACAGGAAACAAAGGAAGGAATTATAAACTATTATCAAATATGATAGAATCATCCACTCAGGAATTTTGTTCTCCTTTCCTTGGGTGATGAGAACAAAAGGCTCAATGTTTAGCTGCTCTGACCTCGAGAAAGCCAAGTCAGTTCTCTGAGCACTGGGGCTTTAATGGTGACTAAAAGCAAATGCAGAGGGTGGTTATGTTCCAAGGGGAGGACAAGTGGAGTAGGTTGGGGATGGACTACACTTCTACCAGCTGAGAAAGACTATTGAAGAATTCATCTTTGCAGAAGAACATTTTTGGCAGAAATTTGCTTTTTCTCTTGGTGTATGTCAGTCTGACCTATGAAACAAGGTGCAGCACTGCAAGTACACAAATATGTCACCAGACCTCAACAAAGCCCTTAATTGTACAGTGGTTAGGGAATTACTGCATTGCTAGGAGCATGAAATGCTCAGTAATATCCCACAGCTGTCTGAAGAAACCTTTGTGCTGCTGCCAAATACTTTGTGGGGACATTAGAACAAATAGTGAATTCTCAGCAAAAAATTAGCCTGAGCTCCTTTACTTACAGAGAACAGCAGTGTTTCTGGGCTCCAAATCAGGGCAATCCTGACTCGGTGCCTATGCCATTAAGAAAAAAGGGCTCTCAAACATTTTCTCTGTTCCAGCTTTTGAAGGGATGTTGATACCTCTTTTATCCCTGCTTTTTATTGGTGTAACTTGGCTGTTTATGGTGTGTCTTGTCAATTTGTCTCTTCTCCCTTTCAAATCTTGTTAGCACACTTAAGTCCTTTAGACAGACACCAACAGCTAGACCCTAAGGGAGGGGTAAGTTGCCAGATGCAAGGGGTATACATCCTCATTGGATGTGATTTTACAATTTTGTTAAAAGCTTGAAACTAGTGGGGACATGCAAACTTGTGACATGGCAACAATTTTTTGAAACATAAGTTTTCTAATACCAGGCAGCCTGTTGTTTCCAGCCTGGTCAGTGTAGAATGGGAAGATCTTACAGGCATAGAATGAAGAGAGTTATTTTTGGAAACAGAGTTGAAGAGTTCTGCTAGTTAACCTAAAAGAGTAACATGACATGAAATAGAAAAATGTTATTATGTAGATCTGAATTATTTGCTGTCATCTTATTTTGTTGCTTTAGGTGAGTCAGAATATTTCAGTTTCTTACTGTCATATCTGTTTAGTGGACAGACTATAAACCTTGGTTATTGCCTAGACATGCTGTGTAATTTGACTAATGACTATGTGAGAAGCATGCTGCTGTCCAAGATAGAAGATCTTACAGATATGCAAAGCCAAAGGTGTTTTTAACAGATGAGAGTCTGAATATTCACAGTGCTATGGCTTGGTTTAGTTCACTTTGTAAGTCTCTTCAACAAATATGCAGATCTTCAGTCAGCAATTCTCTGAAATAATTCAGAACTAAATTTAGCAATTAAGGGGCCAAATTTTGTAATGAAATATCCTGACACTTGTGTAAACAGCACTATCAATTACTAAGCATCAGCCCTGGGAAGGTCACGTGGTATTTCCTCAGGGTTCCTGTTGCACAGGATTAGAAAAAAAAAAGAATAGAAAAGAAGAGCTCTGTGGGGCAGAACTCTTGTTGTAGGAAAATAGGCTTTGATGATATCCTCTATCCCATTTTGGCTCCATAAAGTCTTTTTCAGGCCTGCCACTCCTTGCTGACACATTACCAGGTCACCTCCGCTTCCGTCCTTTTGCTCTCTTTTTCCCAGGCAGGCCACCCGCCAGTTCTTTTTTGGACAAGTGCCATTCAGTGAGCCTAAGAAGGTCTCCTCTGCAGACCAGAATTATTCTTCAGATAGAAATCTATTAAAGCTGCTGGATTTTTCTAACTGCTTTTGTGGGCCATCAGTACTACACTTGTTCATATCCTTTCATGGAACAATACATATGGCTTCTTGTGAGTCAGAATGAATTTTCTTGGCAACCAACGATGTTCAGGAGGTGAATTTACCAAGCCCTAAGTTATTCAGTGTCTTCAGTCTCCGGGGCCTTTTAATATCTGCAGCCATGAAGTTCTTGAAGTGTTTGTGTCAGGCAGCACTCTCATTGCTCAGGAAGATGGCTTTTCTGCCTGCCAGTTCTCAGTGCATTTTCTGCTCAATTCCTTGTCACTGCTTACAGAAAAGATTGGTAAAGTGATCTTACCTTGCTTGCACTGGTTTCTGTTGTCTATGGCATAAGTACTGCTAAGAAGTGCCAAAATGCAGATGTATCTTTGGAAACTCACTTCCAACTTTTCAAATACCTCTGCCTTCCGTTTTTTTTCTATCAGGTTTTTGCATGAGTTCCCAAGGGAACAGTAGAGTTGGTCTCACCTTATAACATGACTGATAATGACACTCTCAGCAGCTGGGAATGAACAGCACGGTGAATGTGTGGTTTTAGGAGGAAATGGTTCCTTGTTTCCTTTCACAGTGCTTTCCAACAGGATGATCTTACTTTCCTTCATTGTATTTATTATTAATTACAGACATCCTTTATAGGATGGCTTATCTCCTTCCTGCCTTGAATAATGTTTAACCTTCAAGGAGCTAGTTTCTTGCAAATTGGGAAGTACACTCCTTTTCAGGACATCATGAATATAAAGTAACAGTATATCATAATATGCTGAATACCTTGGAGTTCTCATTCTCTTCTGTGGATGGAGCCAACCAGAAGAGCAGTTATATTCCCACCTGCTGGAAAGAATGTTGGTGGGGCATATAATTGATTCTATTCCTGCAGAGTGTTGATGGAGAAATTCAGACACATCACCTCTCTTTGTGCTTTAGCATGTCTGAAATTGAAATTTGAGCCTGAATGTTATAAAGGATAGAGAAAAGCAATGAATGATTCCTTTTCTTCTGCAGAGACTAAGAAGCTCTGGCTGCAGGCTAGCACCTTTGTACACCACTGTCAGTGTAAAGGTGAACACGTTTGAAGGTGCTGATTCACATGCTATGTGATATTGCATTACAGTTTTGGTACTGACAATGGCTTGGGTAAGTGATTCTAGAGAAACCACAATCCCCTGTGCTCAATGGATCAGTTACTTAAAGCTTTATTTGCTTAATTAATTTATCCTTACTCTCGTTTTCAGTCCTTGTGTTTGTGGTGAGAGTTAGTGCATTCCTGTAGAACTAATGACAGGTTATGGGCTGCTGTAAAATAGTTGCATTTAGAAGCCACCTTAATGTGATCAAGTAATTTTTCATACATCAGCCTTTGAGAAGGAATCCCTGCTTATCTCACCAATGACACATGGATCATATTCTTAAAACAAGTAAATAATTCAAATTCTTTAATGTGTAATGAATTGTGAGGGATTTTTCAGTTTTGTGTTCTTTTCCTAAGGCAGAAATGCCTTACAGCATGGGTATGTGAAGAATATGTTCACTGCATTCAATCACTTTAAATTTATGGTGCTTCACTTTATTGCAGGGTATCCGTACTGGAGAAGGTTGGTAAGCAGAAAGGTACAATTACCTTAATGATGAACCCGTTGAATAAAGCTGCTGCAGCTGCAAGTGTAAACGGACTAAGCCACTTTAAATCTGATTTATACAAAGTTAGTTTATACCTACAAGTAGCATTTTAGCCCATAGTTAGACAAAACACAAAGACACAGATCTTACTGGTAACCTCAAAGTGGACATTAAAAATTACCCTTCAAGCTTCCTGCTTGAATTTAGTCTTTGCTTACTTGGTACATGATAATTGGAAAAGCAAGGCACATACACAGTCCCTAAGTGGTGTTTGGGGAAGAAACTTGTATGCAAAAAGCTCCAAGACAAATATTCTCATTCCTTTCCCAGTTCATTAAGCAATGCTGTGCTTTTAGTTGTGTCTGCTTTCCTTCTCTCTCATGTATCAGTGTGGGGTTTTCCTTCTCTTCAAGCTAAGACAAGACTGAGGGAATGCTGAAGAGCTCATAGAAATATTGCTTTTGATCAACTGGGAAATTCAGCGATATGTAATTATAAGTGATCACCTACTCGAGTTGCTTGGATAACAAGAGGTCTAGTCTACAGAATCTGTTAATACAGTTACATATTTCACATGTTTTTAGCAATGCCAGCATAGATAGATATTTGACCTATCCAATTTGGCATCCTGCTTTTTGACCTGGCTGTTAACTGAGAGTTAGGTGAGCAGCACAGTTTCCAATCTCTTCTCTCATCCTGAAAATACACATAAGCTGCTTTACTGTAGTAGCCAGTTTTGTGCCTTGGAAGGACCCTGGATCCATGAGTTGCAAAACTAAGTTTTAGTACCAGCTCTGTCACTGACTCACATTGCCTGTAAGAACCTTCACTGCTGTTGAATTATTTTAAATGTCCCACCCACTCATTTAAAGCTTGTCTTTTCTTAGGATTCTTGAGATCTTTTGTAGAGTTCTTATTTATTTTCAGTTCCAATGAAATCTGTTCAAATACATTCAAATTAATTCCCTGAACCAGCATCTTAAAATACGTTCTTTAGCTGCAAGTGTCTGAAAATTCTGCTGATAGTCAGAAAGGTCTGAGCTGTCTGTCAGGCTCAGCAGGTGTCAATTTGCTGAGTTGAAGATCTGTTCCCTGGCTGAACTCTGCTCATGTGCTGTGTCATCTGCAGCTCCACCTCTAGGAGATGAGGATGAAGCCCTAGCATACCAGTGAAGGCTGGAAGGAGGCTTCTTTCTTTCCCTTGCACATGGCTGGTGAATCTGCTAACACTGCATGTTACACAGACAAAAAGCTAAGAAACACAGACACAAGACAAGATCCAAGGAAACAAAAAGCAGTAAGCTGTAGGTACCTATCGGTGAGCCTGCAGGAAGCTGGGCACCCAAGGGGTGGAGGGTATCATACTGTTTGAAGAGGTTTGGAGAATTATTGAGGGCACAGAGATGATTGGATGAAAACGATGTGTGTCTCCATTGGCATTTACGTGACAGATGCTGTTTATGAAAGAAGTGCCACTTAGCAGAATTCCTGGAACAGGCTGTTCAGATTGTCCACTGGTTGTAAGTATGTTTAGGCTAGAAATTGAAATTCTCTGATCCTCACAGTTATTGGTTTGGGACAACTTCCCAAATGATGAAATGAGGCAAAAAGCATGTTACTGTTTCACAGATAAGATCAGTCATTTTAAGAAACAGGATGTTTTGAAGAAGCTTCCTTCAAAATCCAAAACTCAGCATGTCCCCATATCTGATATTCTTAATATTTGTTCTCTAGCAAATTAAAGCATTACTTTCCTAAGGATTTTTATACTGGAGTTCTTATATGTTTGCTTTTGAGCATCTGTGTTTGGATAATTTAATCTTTGTTTTCATCTCTGTCACTGGACTTCTTCAGGGAAACCAAAATATTTTGTAGAAAGAAAAACAGTGCTATTAGGAACAGGCTGAAGACATAGAGGAAATACACCATGCAGTGTAATCTGCTTTTAATTGGTCATATCATTCAACTACTACTAGTTAGAGAAGACACTGGAAACAAAATGTTTTGCCTCAGAAAAACTAAAATGTGTTATAAAAAATAAATATAGAAAATTGATAAATCAGAGTGAAACTAATAATATGGAAAATCTCAGCAAACAATCATCATGCAATCGCTGGGATAATTTCAAGTGTATTAGAGGTACAAATGGGCTTGAAATAACATGGGGCTTTTTGCTTTGAGTTGCAGAACTAATATGGTAAAGCTTTCATTCTTTACTGCTGTATTTACTCAAAAGAAAGACTAGCTTTTTTAAAAGTAAAACTATTTGGATAAAGTAATTCTGGATTCCGTCATTCTCCCTTTGGGTTAACATGGTAGTTGATATCTGCTTTTTAAAACAGAGCAACTATTCAAAAGCTTTCTTTTTTTCATTCAGATTATGTAGTGTGTAGCCACAGCACAAAACTATCCTACCATTTTGCTTCTACTTCTCTTTCAAAGTTGTTTTCTTTCTCCTCTGACAACCAGTTAGTCTACCTGCCAGTTGTACTGGGCAGTTTTCTGATACCCCTTAAATGCCTCAACTATTGAATAGCTGTAGGAATATCAGATATAGACCAAAGCCCCCTTATGCTAAGGAACTGTTCAAACACATGGAGAGGACCCAATGCTTTGCCTTAAAAAGTACAGGCTAAGTGGAGGAACATTCTAAGTGCCTGTGTCTAATTTGTCAGCTGGTAGCACATTTGTTTTGCATCTTATCTCTGTGCAGGATGGTGACAATAAGCATCTCTTTAGTGAGCCAGTGAAGAGGCTTTTCTGCCTTTTTTCTTTAGATAGTATCTAATGCATTGGCTACAGCACTGAGCTACACTTTTGCTTTCTCCCCCAGGTGTGATTACTGGGGTTGTATGACACAAGGTGAATGTGGTTGGTGTTTGCTACCATTGCTCCATGCCCCTGGGCAAAGGCAGGCCAGTGTGGCCCAGATGGCAGGGCGGTGTGTTCATCACCCCAGCCCTGTCAGTGTCACAGGCCAGGCAGGTTTGTTTCAGACCGGGTTGGACTCTGAGTGAGTACACTGCACCTCCATAGAGCTCTGCAGAATGGCAGCCACCTGTGTGTGTAGTGAGGAGCTGGTGATATGTGCACGTGCTGAAGGCCCTCACCAGTTTCCATTTTAGATTATAGGAAATTCTGGGGTGCATTTTCCAGATATGATTGGTTCAAATTGTGAGTCCCAGCTAGGCACTTATCCTGTAAGAGCAGAGTTTCCAGGACCACTTTCCATCCAAACAGATTTTTTTATCAATTCACAATGAAGATTAAAGCTAGGTCATCACCATAGGCACAGGAGTATGAAGGGGCCTCTTTTTACCCAAAGCAATCAAATGAATTACGATTTTTCGTCCAGTATAAAGAAATATAAGGAGACCCTTTTTTTGCACCTTTGATCCGTTTGTGAGAAGGGCAGCGGGGTGCCAGGGAGCAGCAGGGGCGGGTGCTGGCCGGGGAAGGTGAGCTGTGCCCGCGGCAGCAGGAGCGCACCCNCAGAACAGCCATGTCCACATCCTCCACATGGCCTGGGCGAGGATCGAGCCTGAGGGTCTTCGCTTCAGCACCGCTCCTCAGCTGCTGCCTGGAATAAAAGGGCAGGTCCCAGTTTCCTAATCTGAATCCAGATTACAGTCCAACGCTATCGGGACAGATTTGGAGCGCAGACACAGAAACCCTGGGGCAGGGGAGGCGCAGGCAGGGCTCCGGCAGGTAGAACTTGCACAGTCCCGTGTTGCCCTGGCTCCGGGGACTGGGTGGTGAAGATACGGGCTTGCCTCCATTTGCTCAGACATGTTTTCAGTTGTTCATGCAAGAAAAACTGAGGTGCCTGTTTATTTGCGGACGTTGTTCATATCGGTAAGATATGGCTTTGCCTTTGATTTTAACGAGGTATTTAAGTGCAAGTGTTCAGGGGTTTCACTTATTTGTCAAATTAACAGTTCAAAAGCCAAAATCTTTAGAAAAAGTGAAATTACCAATTTGCCTATTCCTGATATGTGAGGTGGACAGCAATTAATCATATCTACTCTTTGCATAGCGTTATTCAGACAAATTATAGGGAGAGATATCATCATTATTATGTATATAATCCAGAGGAGAAAAACAGGTCTCAGTGAGGTCAAACAAGAAGTGAGCCAGCATGTGTGAGGTCAGTTTTCCAAGAATTAATATTTGGCACATGAAAACAACCAAGGGTCTGTTAATTTTATTTTTCCCCAGAGATACCAAACATCTACAGCTTACTTCGAAATTACCAGGACCTCCGCATTTCTGAAAATCAGGTCATATTTGTTACCCACTTCTACTTCTAAATGGACATGGTCACTTCTGGTGCTGCAGTTTGAGCCAAGAAACTTGCGTACAGAGAATTCACACCTGGCTCTTCTGGAGGATTAGAAACTAGGATTTATGATTGAAAATCATGTATACAACCAGGTTTATTGTAAAGTTTCTGGGTATCTGGGTGTGACAGAATGAGAGCAGTAGCTTTGCTCCATTACTGTGTTTGGATCTGCCAGTTTATACTAGTTGGCTTGCTGATGGTTTTTTCCTCATTTTCTGATTTTTCCAGCACACAGCTGCGAAAGAAGAGCTGTCTGTGGAGTCTATACAATACAGCTTTACTGAGGCAAATATTGTTCACCCTCTGACTTGTCATTCTCATTTGGTTCATCTTTTGCTAGTGAAAAGCACACTCTGCATTTGGGGCTGAGACTCTGCTGAAGCCCCAGGAAGAGGCCCACACTCTTGGATTCCAAGGGGCTGGATGAAGCAAACTGCATCTTTTCCCATCACACAAGAGCACGCGGCTGTAACCAGCTCCCACACCGCACCTCCAACCCACTTCTAGGTGAGTCAATGTCACAGAATACCAATTGCCTAGCTGAGTGAAGCAAACAATTTCCATCATACATCACAGCTTCACAAGGACTGAAACCTTTTGGGAACAGCCTCCAGATGGACATTAGTCTGGAACTGGAGTGTTCCCAAATATTTGAAGAACCCCTCTGAGCCCTCAACCGAGGTGCCTTGCTGGCTACCCATTTCTAACCCAAGTACTATGTTATTAATTTCCAAGACAGTTCTCGTTGGATCAAATAACTCATGTCAAATCTGATGTTCAGTGTTGCCTTTACAATAAGAATTAATTAATTAGTATCACCATAGCTCTGTGGCTATAGCTGGCTGCTTTCTGTAGGGTCTTCCAAGGAAGGGCTTAGGCTTCTGTGGGTACAGATCCAAGACAAGCAGTGAATCAGGCTCGCTCCTTCGGCTGGGTAGGACATGTCTAAGATCCTTCCTTTCCTTCCTCACTCCCCAGGATAGTGACAAAATTTTGCAGAAAAGCCTGCAGAGCACATTGTGAACTACATCTGCTGCACAACAGAACTTATTAGTGCAGCTTGCCAATCTCTTCCAAATATCACAGTTGTCTTCGCATTTTGAAAAGCATTTAAAATCAACAGCACATAACAGATTACAGCTGTAGTAAACATGTCCCTTGGCCATGGCAAACACCCTGGGAACTCTAAACTGCAAACAACAGCCCCTCCTCCTGTTTGCAGTGAGGATACACACTTAGGTTCAGCTCTGCAAAAAACTGTTTTCTCCCAAATTTTTGTTTGTCTTTTGTAAGCCACCTGGGGAGCCATAACCTCCAGAGTATTACATTGACAAAAAATAAGTTCTGAACAAACTGGGGCTCATTATTCTGGAGTTTATGAAAAGCATAGACTTTAGCAGAAACAAGTATTAATCATGCATTGCTGAGATGGATGCACACCCTACATAGTATTCATTTCTTACTGGCTACAGGTTTATCTGGTTAATCCCACACACTGATGTTCATTAGCTGAATGATTACACCCACAGCCAAACAGCATGAATTTGCGGGGTTGTTAGTTGGCATAACTTCAGTGACTGTTAACAAGCCTTCATTCTTTATATACCAGTTGTCAGTCAGAGCCCTGTTTGTGATTTATAGGAGAGATAACTGCCATCACATCTTGCAAATAAAGAGATAAAAGGAAAAAGCATAGGGTTTGTCTGAGGCTAATGTGGAGCCAGCAAATTAAAATATGACAGCTCCAGGTCTGTATTTGCAAATGTAAATTGTCTGTTGGCATTGACTATTTCTTGGGTCATGGTCACAACTCCTGTGAGGTGCCTTAGGCCACAAACAGAGCCTGTATTTGAAAACAATTTTTCAATAATGACCTCTCAGAGCCTGTGTTAATCTTAAGCTAGATGTTGCCACAGAAATGTGTCATGATTCACAATGTATTATTATTTCGCTCTTTGATCAATTCCTTCTCCTTGTTGGGTTTACAATTAAATGTCTTGCAGGAGATTCCCAATTTTGATTGGATTTGCTGATTACTTGTCTGGGCACTGCAGGAATTGGACTGCAGGAGGGTGATTTGTTTGAGAAGGGTGAGCACCACACCCAGCTGTTCCCTCACACACCTCAGAGGCAAAGCAGCCCTTTCAGTGGGGGTAAGTGCTGAATTTCATCACCTGCACTACAGTCTGTGCTTGGAGCTGAGCTGGGGCAGAGCTGCGATTGTAAATTTACAGGAAATCTTGACTTGCTGTTCACATAGCCGAAGATCCAGACAAAGGCAATTCCTACAGCCTGCACAAACCCACTGATTTATTTGAAATTTCTCTATCAATGTAAATTTTTAAAGAAGTTTGAACAGGCTGTATCTTTAAAATCTATAAGTCAAATTTCAGCCACTACTAAGGACACCAAGTACACCTAAAAAAAAGAATAAAAATCTCATCCGTGTCACACTTTGAACACCTCATGGATAAAACTAACTGCTGGTGTGTCTTCGGCCGCAGCCGAGCAGCAGGCAGTGGGCAGCCTGCGGGCACCCGGTCCCACTGCCCCGCGGGCGACTGCCCGGCCGTGCCCCACCGGGACCAGGACACCCCGGGATGCCCCGGGATATTCTGGGATATCCCGGGGCGCCCCGAGACAGCCTGGGGTACTCTGGGATAGCCCGGGATACCCTGGGACAGCCCGGGACAGCCCGGGATACTCTGGGACAGCCCGGGATACTGTGGGGCAGCCCGGGACAGCCCGCTCCCACACAGGGGCCGCGGCGCTGTCCAGGGGCGCCCCCTGGCGTCCGCCGCCGCCCGTCCCGGCCGCAGGCCCCGCCGCGTTGTCCTCTCCGGTGTCAGGGGGTTCCGCATTCGCAAGCGTTCCCATCGCTCTTCCCAGGTATGCGGAATGTTCTTGCTGTCGCAAATTGCAATACCCTCAGATTGCTCTAGTCTTCACCCCGCTCGGCTCGCCTGTGCCAGGCATCCCTCTGGGTCCCTCCCCTCTGTGGTTCTGGGAATGGTGCTTGTGCTGTCACTAAAAGTTGATTTATAGAAGCATAAATTTCACTTTGTTTACAGCAAAGTGTCTTGTGGGGCCAGAATTTTAACCCTCGTAGGAAATGATAATGGGAATTACATTACTGTAGTTGTGTGCATGTGTGTTGTTTGGCAAAGGGGAAGTTTGGTAAAGGCTTTAAAGCTCTTCCAGGCATTGGAGGAAAAGAGTATCTCAATAAATATAAACAAAGTGAGAAGACTATGCAAAAAGTTGCTCTGAAGGTGGCAGCCACTTAGATGTCCTTGGCTCTCTCAAGGGCTCCCTCTGCTCAGGGTTGTGATCTATTTGTGCAGGCCCAGATGACAGCTGCAGGGAGCGTTCAGAGCCTTGCTTGGGATCGACAGATTTTACCCAATTCCTTCAGAGAGTACCAGCTTAGTTCTGTCCAGACTATTACAAGGCTCGGGCTGCCTAGGAGGATATTTCTGGCCCTGGTGTACTTTTGGGGAGCCCAGGGTGGCAGCAGCAAAGTGAGGTACTCTGGAGGACCATGTCACCCTGTTGTTCTGAGGCCTACTAGTCTGATACTCACCTAGCAAGCCTCTGCATCAGGCTTGCTGAATTCCAGGGGATAATACCAACACTAGCTACTTAATGGAAAGGCTATATTTATGGCACTTATAAGTTTCATTCTCTTTTTGCTTTCTTTCTCTGAATCCCCTTGTTATTTTATATGCAAGTTTAACATCACTTTAATTTGTTACCTTTCTAATTTGAAGAGTCCTAGTCTACTTAATGTACTCTGTAAGAGTGGTGTTCCATATATTTAACTATCCTTGACGCCCTTTCTAACTTACTAGTAGCAATGATCAGCTCAGAGTTCATAATTTCATACATGAAGCTGGACTTTTTTTCTCCTCCAGCATGACTTGACATTTAACTGTAGTAAATAGTGCAGGCAAGTGAGAGGGAGCAGAAAAAAAGCAACATGAGTAGAAAAGTGTGGGATGCTGCCTTCTGGGGGCAGTGTGAGCTTGTGTAATTGCAGTGACTGTGGTCAACTTCATTTCTCAAGTGCAAACACACGGTGGTTGTTTCAAGAATTCCTCTTATGCTGGAACTCTCTCATCATAGGGTCTAGTCTGGCTTTTTACACCTCCTGTATTCATTTACAGTGGGGCTGTTACTTGAGCAATTAAGTAAATCCTTCCCCTTCCTGCAACCTCCACTTCCCAAAGTTTTGTCTTTTTTTACTTTAACTATCTTTGGAGTAATTTTTGTTCTCAATAGCTAGGCATGTTGATTTTTTCCCTTATTACCTAATCCTAGTAGAGGGCTATTTTAGGGGTTCTACAGGGATACCCTTTGTGGAGGCCAGTAAAGATTGTCTCAGCAAGCTGCTAAATTCAGTGATCAGAGGTTCTCCTGCCTCTTGCTTCTGTTGTGTGACAGAGGAAAATGGCATCTTCAGTCTGGAAAACCTTAATTAACATTAAACTCGGTGCTGGAAGGTAGACTTTTGAGTCTTTGATGTCTCTTCTTACAATATATATGCAATATATTAGCATCATTAATTTCTGAAAAGCACAGGAAATTTATAATTGGCATAGGTTTGATTGTTGTAGTACAATGCTTAGAAATGTCTTGCAGTAGGTGCTGTCTGAGATGAATACAAAAGGAAAGAGTACCTCATATCTAACCCAGTCTGATGTTAAATTTACAGTAATTTTCAGGGAAAATTACTTAACTGAATAATGGTGGCATCATGAGGTACGCTTCCGCATTTATTCTTGTGCTTTTTCCACTCCTTTTTATGTGTAGTATTAAAAGGCTGTTTTAAAGAAGTTCTTAGAAATTAAATTTGAATATGTGTGCTTGGCTATCTTGTATAAATCAGGTATTCTCCTCAAATATATTAGTGGATACTTGTCATTTCTTCTCTAAATAGTTTAAAAATACCAAAAGATAATTCCCTAAGTGCCAAAAGGCTTTTTAACCTGGTAAACTAAATAATGGTTTCTGATTTCACCATTGAGGTAAATGACACAGAAAAGGGAGAGAAAAAATTCCTCTGAGTCCCTTCTCTAAACACTCTTTTGCCTTGATTAGGAGTTCTGCCTCTGTAATGATGTCCAGTCATGACTTATTAATGCAAATCTCTTATTATCTCATTTTATTGTTGTACATCACTATGTAAATACTTGCTGACCTGTGCAAAGAAGGAACCCATCTCCAAAGAGCTGTTTGCCACCAAGAAGGCACAAAAACTGTTCAGTAGAGGAAATTATTTATGATAAGAAGCTAAGATCATCTGCTTCAAGATCCTATGGTAAGGTTTGATTTTAACAAGGGAACACTGGCAAATGAGCACAAAGAGTTTTAGAGCAGTTGTGGTGTTGGAAGCTGAACCCACACTCAGCTGAAGCTGATGGAAAGGAACATAGCTTTGCCATGTGGGTAATTCCTAACTCCTTGAACTGGAAGTGTTTTCTTAGCTAATTAAAGCGCAGGATGAGAATGAGGGTTGTAGAAGTGGTTTTGATCCTCGGGCAGTTCAGGGGCGCGGGCAGCGGGGGTCTGCACCCTGGTCTCGGTGTGTTCTCGGTGTGTGCTCGGTGCCGCCGGGTCCCCTTGCCGCTGTCGCCGCGCTCGGGCTGGCAGCGCTCTGCGGGGCGGGCGCGGCCGCTGCCGCCAGGTGTCCCCACCCCGCGGGGCTGTCCTGAGGCGTCCGAGCATCCCGAGTTCCCGCCAGGCGATCGCAGCTCTTCCAGCGCAGCACGCAGCTCAGCCGACGCTCTCCTCCTTTTCTACTAACTTGTTCGACTGCTGAGGAAGAAATTTGAAGCTATTTGGTTTGGACTGTCTTTCATGGCATTATGTACTCTGATCCCTTGATGACTTTCACTGTCTGTAGGTCTTGAGATTTTGCCATACTTATGCATATTCTATAAACACTAAATTGCATTGGCAATGGATTGCAATTTTTCCCACAGTGGCCCCTTTTTGCTTATGAGTCAGTAGTAGCAGGACTGTTCCAACAGTCACTGATACCTTTTCTCTTCCTCACCCTTCACTCAGATGTCCCACATCTATTTCAGCTGTATGCAGCTTGCATCTATTCCCCTGCTGCTTCTCAAATATTTACTGCTAGGAAATGTCCCTATACAACACATATGGAGTAGGTACTCAGCAGTGCTTCCCTTCCCTCTCAGTTGTGCTGCTGGAGTTACATGAATCCCCACAAGCGCCATTCCCAAAGGGCATGCCTGCTTCCAAGGTGGAGCTGAAAGCTGCAAATGAGTCCTGAATGTCACTTGTCCTTTGCTCCTGTTCCTAAAGCAGTTTCAGAAGCAAAAATAGTCCCAGAAGCAATACCCATGGACAGGGTGGCACACAAGCCCAGCGTGTGCAGCCTGTCATTGACTGAGCCAGTGCTGGCATTTGGAGAAGTTATGCTGCAAACCTGAATTGTGAATGTCGCTGTTGCCGGGCCTTGTCTTTGTACCAGCCTAAGGCCAGAGCAACCACGTGTTATGTGTTTGAGGAAAGCTTTATGCTAATGTGTTGTGAAGGTAGACTTGAGGCAACCAAAAACCACTCATAATATGTATCCTTTTCACTTAATACAACATTTGCTATTGTTCTGGCTTTAAGTTCTAGCTTGAGAAAGGTGTTTGAAATACAGGAGGCTAGATTCTAATCTCCAGCACTGAGATGATTTCTGTAAGGTTTGGCCTGTTATCAGGTAGATAAAGACAAATAAATAATAGATTTAATGCTCAAAGTGTGCATAGTGTCCATAAGAAGGCTTCATCTCTAAATCAGCTGGGTGGTAATCATAGCTCGAAACTGCATCCATCACAATGTTTCACATACAGAAAAGAACTGCTGATCTAGGTAAATATTTGGTAAATATGCTTTAGAAAATGATAAAGAAAGTTTCAGTTACCAAGAAATGCATACCATCACAAGAAAACAAGAGGATTTGACCTTTGAGACAAAAGGATGATGGTATAGATTTAAATAAATAGACAATATTTAGGTTTAGGAAGCATCTAAGTTGTTGACAGAAAAATATGAATACATTATGAAGCTCCTCTAAAGCAAGAGAAATGGAATCACATGGGAGTCTCAAACATTTTATGTGTGCCTGTAAAACTCTTGAGTTTCACTCTGAAATTGTATTTCTAGTGACATGCAGACTAAGTTTTTAACTCCCCCATTCTCTCTTGACAAAGGGAAGTGTGGGCTAGGAATAGGACTTTCAAGCCTTCAGCTGGCATAATTCATTCATCAAATGGATTACCTCAGCTCCTGGACTTGAGGACCATGCAGTGGAGTCAGGGTAAGTCCAGATTGTGCTTTCACCTACCCCTGTGCATGTCTAGGAATAGAGACAGATGCCAAAGCTGAGACAGATGTTAGCTCTGTGAATTTTAGTTATAGCCAGCAGGTGTGATTTCCACAGGGAGCTTGCTCTTCCCATAAGAATGACAGCAGAATGTTACAGGTGCGTGGCATCACGGAGTGCACATCCTCTTCCAAACTCACTCAGATGTAAAAGCGACATGGAGTTTGGCTCTTAATTGTATTGACAGCATTATTTTCTCATGTAAACATAAAATGCTTTGTCACTGTCTCTCTGACACACCCTAGCCTATCCTTGTTTGCTTCATGGAGCTCACTCTAAGTCAGTTCCTCCCTAATGTTTCTGGATCCTTGGCGTTTACACATATTGTGTGTCATGGAATATATATGTAAAAACACCTTTCATCTTCCTCTGCAGTTTATGGTATCTCTGCTTTTGTTCCCATTTGTGGGACTGCAGTACCTACATCCATCTGGCTTGTGCACCATCCAGTCAGACGTACACGTGCACACCTCAGCACGAGTTGCTTTATCCACATCTTCATGACCAGAAGCACGGTTCTGCGTCATGTGCTTGCACACTCCTCTGTGATTTGCAAGCATTCAAGAAACAAACAGCCACGAGCTAGCATCTTATTCTCTTGCTGGGATGTCTTTTTTTCACAGATACTTCTCAAATGTAGCATAAGATCATTAAACATGGAAATAACACCCTCCTCTGCAGTATAGAAATTAGGTACTTGAGGGCTTCTGGATGTGCAAATATTTGTGTTTCCGCACAGTCAGGTGTGTTTGCCTACTGCCCTTCAAAGGCAGGAAGTCTGTGTCACTGCAGACTCACAGTGGTGGATTCTTAATGGGGATCCCAACCCAAACTGACAGATGTTGGGTGTAATTTTTTTAACCTGTCAAGAACCATCGTTTTTTCTTTTGCATTTTATTTTTATTAACAAGATACAAGGGACAAAGTGCACTCAGGAGGAGGCATAGAAAGCAGTAGCAGTCACAGCTGCTCCATAGAAAAGAGAAGCAGGAACATAAGAAAGGTTTAGTGAGTTTTTAATTGTGACTGGCACTCCACGCTGAGGCATAATTTTGGGGAGAAATCTGGTGAGAGCTGCACATTGAATTCAGAGTGGCACTGCTGCATTACCTTCACCCAAAATCAAGACCCACAGGAAAGCGTCTGTATCTGTTCATGTTGAAGGAACAACCTGAATTCTGCCTTCCCATGACAGATGCACACCCATGAGGTCATGACAGAGTCACTGTCCCACTTTCTGGCTCATTTTTCTCATTGTAAAACATGATTTACTTCACTTATTCCCACAGGATTTGTGGCTGTAATGGGGAGTGTAAATTATTATTTTACTATTGCTCTGGCTGGGAAATCGGGTCTGTCTTTCTCACTGTGTGTTCCCTGTTTGTTACACACAGGCAGAACAGAAACCTGGAGAAACCAGAGAGTCCAGCTGCTGTGTGGAGGTTTTGCTGTGGTTCCCAAATACCCTCTTGCTGCTCTTGTTGGCTCAGGCAGTATTTGTAAACATTCACAGGCCCTCTCCTTTGGATTGTTCCTTGGAGCCAGATTTTCTTTTGATGTGAAACAGGATGTGTGTGTTAATTAATTTATTTTATTCAGGGTAGAAAATTACTGCCAATGTTCTTTGAAGAGTCCTGCGAGCCATCTCTCCCATTGTGTAAACATTCAGGCAATTTTGGTTAAAATGTTTATTTTTTTATAATTATGCATAAATGTTAAACTGGATGTTTTACAGTGGAGAGGTTTCACAGACTCTTGAAAATGTCAAGGTCATCTTTAAACAGTTACTATTTAAGCTGAGGCGGTGAAAGAGTGGACCAAGAGGATTCAAAGTTGAAAAATCTGTATTTTCTGCTAACAGGTGTTATTTGAGAGTTTTGTGCTGGTGAAAGTGATGGTGAAATACTCTGGAGACATTGCTTCTGCATCTACTCCTTTGTACTTGTACTGTGGGCATTGTTAGTGAAAATACACCCTTCCTGCCTTAGTCCTAATTTTGAAAGGACTTCTGCCTGGTGATGACAGGAAAGCACAGGCTCTGTAAATGCTGACTTCCTGAGACTGCCAGGAGCGGCCAGTTCATGCCAATTTTGGCAGTGACGTTTGTGCTGTGGAAGTACACTACTTCATGGCTTATAATGGACCAGGAGCTTTGATGATTAAATGTTGATTGTAATGTCTCCCAGATTCAGAGTAATCTCTCAGGATAAAAAGGTTTGAGAATCACACTGCTTGATGACTCTGTCATGTTACATATTACAATTTAGCACTCCCATGAGGGCAAGAAACACAGGGTGTTCCTTGTCAAAACCAAAAACTTTGCAACCACAAGTTTAACAAAATTAATAATAAACTCCTGCATTTTTACTAGCTTTCTATTCTTTTGTGTTAACATTAAATAACTCCAGTCATGGTTTGAGGTTTAATTGGTAGTGTGCTATGATTTGAGAGTTTAAAACTCATCAGTCGATGACATGCTACCCAACATGCACAGTATTTTACCAAACAAGACCAGACAGATGCCTTGTTCTGAACAGACTGCAGTTTGAGATTGATCCCTCAATATACTATATGGCAGCAAGCTCCCAAGGGAATGATTTGGTCTCTTTGTAACCTCAAGAGTCTGCACACACTTCAGGGTATCTTTGGTGTTTAGCACTTTTATTCCAGGACAATAATCCACAGATTAAAGATTAAAGCAAGAGCTAACAGAAAACTCAATGGAAGAAGTTTAGTACCTCCCCAAGGACTGTGCCACAAATTCAACCGAGATGAGAAGATGGCAAAATGGATAGTGTGAGATACATTAGTTTATCTTTATTTGAATTGAATTCAAATAGAGCTAGTAATAGCCAAATGTTTTGATGACTTTGATTGTGAGAGTTAAACTGGAGATTTTCTCAGTGATCTGTGCTCCATTTTAAAAAGCAAAGAAACAAGTTTTCTTGCAGCTGGCACTAAATGGAAGTATTTTCTTTCAGCAGTAGCAATAGATCGTCTTGACTGATCACTGGAAATCAAACTGCTCATTTCTCATTCCTTTTGGTTATGGGTGAAGCCCTGCAATGAGGGAGCTACCTGTTCATGTTCTTCTCAACATTCTGAAAGGCAGCATTCAGCTCTTGCAGCCTGTCCATCCATCATCTTTTTTTGCAATATTAGCCTTTCCTTTGACAGGGACTTTATTTTTAAAAGAGGGAGACTCCATTCCAGGATGTGGCATTGGTTTTCAGTAATCATTCAATAATCAATACCATTCAGCATGATATATGTATAATTCCATACAATATTTTAAGTTGGTGGATATATCTGCGATACAGGGAGAAATCAGTGTTCATCCTTTACGTAACAGTCATTGAGTCATGCCATCTTGTTTAAACAAACAGTGTGAATCTTAAAATAGCCCCTGAACATTCCACTGCGATGGCCATATTCAAATGAATGTTCAAGATGTTTCCCCACTATCGTATACCCACAGAGTAACCCTTCAGTGACAGCAGAGCTGCCTGGAGTCACTGCTAAGCTAAACTGGGCACTGCTCATATGGATCTGTTCACTTCCTCTGCTGAAGCAGGAAAATCTGTTTCTCTGTCATCCATCCACCAAGGGAGGGAACAGAAATTAAATGTTTTGAGGCTAACCTCATCTGAGAGTGATTTTAGCACACCAGTTACTGTTACTGGATAGTTATTAAAGGAGCTTGAGGAACGTGACCTTGTTGACATACAAGTGGTGGGAAACTGTGCTCTTCACCCGATTAACATTTGACATTGGCCAGTTTCAAGAAGATAGAAATGAAAATAATGTGTTATTATTAATATTCTTATAGATACAGAACTAGACGAAGTTCTTATTGCTGATGTTATTTGTCCAAGTTTCTTAATACTTTCTGTTTTCTATAGGGTCCTATGGATAAATTTCAAAGGATAATTTAGATGTGATAAAAGCACAATATGTTGTAGAACTGATCAGTTAAGAGAGCGGCCAGTAGACATTGCAGCTCAGGATTCAAAAATTGTTTAGTGATGTCTCTCTAGCAAAGAAAGCTTCCAAGAGGAATCTGAAAAGGTGAATCTTCTGGAGCTCACTCAGTTTCTAACCTAGAGTTCATGCTAGTATTGAGGGGACTTGGATTTTCACAAGATAAGAAACATAAAATCAGGCTGCTGTAGCCCCTTCTAAATGGCTCTGTGGGTGAAGTACTCAGCTCTTCCAGACTATCCACGTGTTATCTTCCACTAGCTTTGCCTATATCATATGTAGTTGTGCAGGAATCACTAACAGCTTGTGAAAACAGTCAATAAACCTGATATTGATCCCTTATTAAGGCTCTAGGGAAAAGACAGTGTGGAACGAACTTTTGCCAGTTAAATATGCTGAATGTGGACCAAATGCTTCCCTTTCCTAGATGGGGACCTAGCCCGTGCATCTGAAATCCAAAGTTGCAAGCTCCTAGACACAAGGAAAATACCTTGTGTCTGGGTGGCTTGGAAAACTCCCAGTGAAAGGCAGGTGCCCCCATGGCTCACCAGAGAGGCTGGGGAAGCAGGCAGGCTGCCAGCAGCTACACAGAGCCTGCCTGGAGGCACCCAGGCACTAAGACCCTGCCAGACACAGCTGCCCCCTCCTTGGTCTGAGCTCCTGGGGCAGTGACCCCCAGCACTGAGGAGCAGAGATGTACAGAACAGGGCTGACCACTTGGTCACACCACCTACTGACCCTGTCTCGTAACAGTAGAAAGCACCGAGAGACATTAAAATAGAACAAATTTGCAATGAGATCAGGTTATATGTTTTATGAGCCATATAATTAACATGCGACACTCAGAGCCATGGGATATTATTGACTTAAATGGCTTAGTAACTATCAAAAAGGATTAGGCGTTGACATGAAACAGAATAGCATGTGCACTGACACAAGCTAGGATCAAAATTACAGGGGCTACCAATCCTGGTGCTTTGGGGCATATTTTGGTCATCAGCTTGGGGTCAGGAGGAAAGCCATTCTCCAATCAAGAAGTGTGCAATATTCACATGGGTCATAGTTACGTGGATTTCTTTATTGGCCTGCTATGATTCCTTTCCCTTTTCCTTTTCCCTCTTCCTTTCATACCCTTCTCTTCCCCCTCACTTACATTTATCATCTGGAATAGGTCACTACTGAAGACAAGACACTAAACTAGATGGATGGCTGAATAGTCCCTACTAATAGGGTAATTTAATATTTGCTTCTCTCCAGAACTCTATCGTTTATTTCAAATATAAATTTTATATTCATTCACTAAAAAGTTCCCCTCTTTCCAATCTTCTTTCTATGCATGCTACTTTTTATTTTTATCAGCCTCACTTATAAATCCTCAGAGATAGCAAATGAATGTCAGTTTGGGAGAAGGAAGAGAACAACCAGGCACATTAAAGAAAATTTATTTTCTTGGTAGATACTCAACAATGGTGTAAGTTAAAAAAAAAAAACGAGATTTTGTATGGCCAACATAAATAATCACCTATGAAAATAAGGGGGCTTTCTTCTGTGAACATGAATGTGAGTCCATGAACAGTAATGATAAAATGATGCTTCATCTAGGTAACTCTTTACATATTTATTTGTAGATTCTGAAGCAAGATAATAGTTAAGGACTTCAAAACTTTTCCTCACCTGCCAAAAAATCCCTCATTTTAAGATGATCAAATATTTCACACAATTTTAGATGTCTGGATGTTTTGTTTTGCATTTTCATTTGTTACTGTACTGAAGTAGTGTCAGGAAGCCCCACACAATAGCAGGGCAGGTGGAATTTCATGTCCTGTAATATCTCTCTGAGAGATAAGACCTACCTGGAGCTACTCACTTGAAAGAGGAAGGCTGGAGAGCAGAGGCAGAGAGAGAAAAATTGGCTGATTCTTTCTGGGACCCCAAGTTAACAGTAGAAACTCCGAAGATGTCTGTTTAAAAATATGCCTACTCATTTTCTTTACTGCATGTTTCTTTTTCGCTACTTGCTTTCAACCTTCCAGACTGACTTCTAACTCCACCCATTCTTACCCATCCCAAGTCCTTTACTTTGGCTATCATCCTTTCTTCCTATCTGGTACTAGCCAGCACTGTTCCACTCAGCACACTCATACGTGCTGCCCTTGGGGCTTGTTCAACCTTGCTGGAAAGACGCTATCTTGCATCTTCTCCAGCATCCTTCCCATTTTCCACAGTGGTTTGAATTCCAGTTAGTTTCTGTGAAATATTTTTTTAGTCCTTCACTCTGCTTCCCTAAAGACCAACGCTTTTGTGTTATTGCCTTCCCACAGACATTCTTCAACATACCAAAGCTGACCTTAGGCTCCATGGACAGATGGGGCCTGATCCGAAGTCCATTAACATCAGAGGAAATGTCCATTTAGGCCCATGGGCTTTGCATTAAATCCTTTGCATTTTACTTACTTTCTTTAGTGCCTCTTACTCAGCTCCAGTTATTAAAATCAGATTACTACCTCACAGATCCCTGACAGTTCAGAATACTGTAGAAGCCAAACTGTGCTACTTCAAAGATAGAGACCAAAACTGCCACTCTGCTATTGTGAAATCTGCAGCTGGCTAGTACTAAAAGCAAAGCATTACTTCCAGATTTCAATCCTGCATATAACTCGGGTCAGGATCTCACTTACTGTTCATTAGCTGAATCTCCCATTACTAGTGCACAGGCTCTCAAAACCATTTCTTACTGTTCAGTTCCTTACTGGTCGCTGCAACATTATTCTGACCAGGCACCATCCAGATTCACCTCTGTTTGCAGTTTTGCTCTCAGTACAAGTAGACTGGAATGTCAGCCAGAACATCAATATTTCTTTCTGTTGACACAATACTCTCTTATCCATATTGCCACCCCTCCTCCTGCTTCATTTTGTCTACATTCCTTTTAAAAACTCTACTCCCATAATTTAGTCTCCCACTCAGTACTTGGTTTAATCAAGTCTGTCACTCAATTTATATCCCACTTCTCACTTAACACAAGTTTCTCAGTTAGCAATCTGTTTCTGTAGCACTTGCTATGCAGAACACATGGTTAGCTTTTCTTTACACACTTGCTCCTCTCTTCCCTGATTTCCAGACCTCACTTTTCATTGTAGCACTTGAAGATGAGAAATGTCCTCTTCTGTCTCCCTCTTTTTACGTTCCTTGTATTTTTATAAGACAGCTGCTATCAGAGCTTCTTAAATATCGTGGGGTGCTTCGTGTAGAGCACAGAACACTCCTTGAGTCCAGTTAAAACAGTTTTCAACTGCAGAATAGCTCTCAGTTTAATACATAGCTTTAGGTAAGCCTCTCCTGTTGCTCTACTTTTTTGTTATGGCTCAGCCTCTTTCCTCTGCAGAAAAGTAAGATTCACTCCCTCTGGCTGCTTATTCATTACAGCATGCTAAAATCTGGTCCTAATCCTCCACTCTCAGTTTTGTGTTGTTGGAACAGAGCCCTGTTCCAGTTGCTCTGTACATTTTAACATTGGGGAATGGGTTGCATATTTCCTGACGACATCGCCTAGCGCAACCACAGCACAAACTGAACAGCTCACTTTTCCTGCACAGAGGACATCTAATGTCATTTTGAATGGTGGAAATGCACTGCAGGTTGTGTATCAGCAACATTGCCCCCCTCTGTATATATAATCTCCCACTTGAATTTCGTGTTATCAGCCAATTCCCCTGGTAAAGACCATGGGTTGTCAAACTGCTTTTCCTCCTTGGCTGTGACTGTTCTGTTAAAGAAACTGGTGGACCACCAAATGAGGCTGTTGGAACAGTTTTATCTTGGCAGGAGCCCGATCAACTGATACCTGTTGGATAGATCATTTGTTGGTTCTCTGAATTATACAGCTGTGTCAGCAGGTTTCCAGGTTTAAATGCTGGCATGGTGTAAAACGCAGAATGCTGTTGTTTCATAATCACCTTCTAGAGGTATTGCTTTGTTGTAATGCTACTGTTATGTTGTCCTACTTTTGCTATCTACTTTCTGCAGGGAGGAGGGAAATTTTGCCCACTGCATCACTTCGGTGTAGTCTTTGCAGCACTGGGCTGGCTGCATTTAACCTGGAGACAGGGAGCAGGGGGGATATGCCAGGTGCCTGCTGTCACTGCTTTTCATGTGATTCAATAACAAGATGATTTCATAGTCCAGACTCAGCGCAGAAATATATGGTACTTATACAGTACTCTTAATTTTCAGATCAGTTTAATGCTACTCCTGGCTTATGGTACACTCATCTGTCTCTCTGAATGTTCTTAACACAGCTTGCACTCCCAGTCACGCAGGAGAGGCCAGTGCAGTCCTTCCCTCTCTGGCTGGATCAGTGACTGCCCTATATAAATCTGCATATTAAGCAGATTTGGCAATTGTTCAGACAGAGACAGACTCACTGAAGTAAAAGGAGAAAACAAACTTGCTTATGAAGGCACTGCAGCAGCACTGTCAGAGGCTGTGCTAGTAGAGACAGCACAGAGGCTGGTTTGTTTTCATTTGTAGTTGGGAGACCGATGATTTCTGTTCGTCTTCTGAGTCCAAGTCCCATCACCATAAACCACGCGTGTGTGCGAATGCCGGTTCTCACTCTCTAACAGTTTCAAGCCATTTCGCGTGTTACCGCTTTACCTCTGCACCAGATGGTTCATTTCCTCGGGGACTTCCACGCGCGTCCCCAAGGTCGGGCAGCCTGACAGCGCTCGGGAGCACAGGGCCCAACTTTGAGGTGGATCCGCAGAAAGGCTCGAGGCCCCGCTTCCCCCCGGTCGCGGGTTCCCTACGCCGTGCGCCGGGCTCCGACTGCGGTCGGGACGGGCGGCGGCGGCCGGGAGCTGCCGCCTCTCCCTCCNCGCAGGGGCCGGGTGGCCCGGTGTTAGCCCCGCTGACGTGCGCCCGGGGGAGGGCGGCGGCTCCCTCTTCCCTCCCCTCCCGCCGCACGCAGGAAGCTTATCCGGCCGCGGCTGGCCCGGCGCCCCTCGCAATTAAGAGAGATACCCGCGGTGCCCCCGGCCCAAGGGCTCCGCTCCCGGCCGCCT